>BPLS01000661.1:226500-239237 GCA_019656275.1 Rhododendron kiyosumense
TCAGCGTTTAATTACCACTCAAACGACACCGGTTTACTTTAAAACGACACCGTTTGTCATCAAAACAGTGTCTCCCTTAATTACCGCAATCCTCTGTGATAGGTACTCGACTGGGACAGGCTCCGTGCCATTCGGTGCTACGTGAAATTTTCTCATTGGGTAGTATATTTTAGGATGTAAACAGATACCCAACATTATTTAACGGCGCATTTAACAAAAGGGGTCCATTTGGGTAACATTTTTAGATAGTGAGGTCAGTGAGAGCAATTATAAATGTCAAGGGGTGTCTGTAAAAAATAGGTATAAATAAGGGGGTCTCTGTGTAATTTCACCACGAATGCGACATCGTTTATATGCTTCCGGATGTCGTTTTTTGCTCCGGTGGTAGTCTACGGTGTACACCACCCAACCTAACACAAAAGCCAACCTCGAGGGTAAGCCCAGGAAACGACTTCTTCGGGCCCTCAACTCCAAAGGCCTCATTTATACTAATGGCCCAACACAATCCCAAAGGAGAAAAGATATGATGAGAATGGATCCGGCTTCTTCTCCATAGTCAATTGCAGAGAAGCATGTACATTTTAATTTGAACTGTTTATATTGATAATTAGTGGTTTTGATCTGTTGAATATTTTTATTGGATTTTTTCCGGTAAAAATATCAAAACAAATCTGAATCATGAAAAAACTATCCGATAGTTGTATATGTGGATCGGGGATGCTGTGATGCTGTCCACTGCCCAATCAATATTTACCTTGCAAACTCCCACAGGCGGTGAAGCCAATTACCTACTATAATGAAAACCTGCTTCTTCTCTCAGAGAAGATTGCGACTAAGCTATCCGGTGCATTTCTGTGCCAGCAGCCATGGTAAAGACCGAGGATGCAGGTGTTAGATGTATTTGGATGTCAAGACTATCAGTAATTCGAGACCTCTATTGGCTTCTAGATGGGGACATGAAGGAGAGTCTAATCCAATTACCTACTTTCAAACCAAGCTTCAACAAACTACTATCCGGTTCGTTTTAAGTTGAGATATGTAAAAAATTCAAGCGACTTGACATGAATCCATGATCGGCTCTCGTGATAAATAATCCAAGATAGAACATATATTCAAAGTTTGCTGAGAGAATTGAATCTAAGTTTCAACAAGCTGCTGCTGCTGCTTGGTTCGTTTATCGGTTCGGTTTTTCTTCATCCATTTCATAAGCCACCTCTTTACCATTGCTTTCTCTCGGGCTAGTAGAGAACTCCCTGTCAGGGTGTAGCTCGGGCTGGGAAAGCACTTCCTTTCGGCTTAAGTTGCTGTATTTAGGGATGTATTTTGGCAATCATGGTAATTAGCTTAAGCTAAACAAGGTATAAAAAAAACTCTTCAGCTAAAGTACAATTAATTATTATTATTATTATTTTTGGGTGCTACGGAATAAAGGGAAATCCAATCCCTAAACCAGCACAGGTCATCCTCGATCAGAAAATGTCTAACCGATGGGGGGATTTTCACACAAACATGAGTTCCTCCTCTTGTTTGGCTCCAAGCATCGCTAAGTTAGCGGTGCTTTGATTTGCTTCACGGTGTGTGCGCTCAATCGTACAAGTCGTCCTGGCCAGCTGAATTACTGAACAGTCAATGTGTCCCATAAAACGAGGCCTCAAAAGAAATTTACAAACCACTTGCAGTTTTTGGAAGTTTCACTGAATTCCCTGCAAAAAATTGTTTCAGTATATGTAGTTCTCTCATTATTGAGGCACATTTTACCTTTGAGCACAAGCTAATCATACCTATACAGATTACAGACCACATAACTAAATTTACCTGGATCTAATGTTGTCTATCACACGATGCAGAACTAGTTTTGTTGCACTTAAAAAAGGTAAAAGGTAGTGTTGCTATCATGGTCTCATATGTTTCTCACCATCATGGATCTTAAACTGCCTGTAAAATTTGAATACGAGTATCCATCTTCCTTTCCATTTCACCTTTCCTCATACTTTTTCGTGATCGAAGATAGCCGCGACAGTGGGAGATGGACACGGACCGTACCAAAACTAAGCCTTGTCGAAATGTTGGGATGAAAGCAACAAACCCTTGAGCCTCCCCGCCGCGGACGGAAGCGAGTACTATCTTAGTCGATAATAAATTCATGGAAAGGAACAAACAACAAAAAATGGTAAATTTTACTGAAAAAAAAGAACCTAAATTAGTTCAAAAGTGATACTTTCCTACCTAATAGCTCAGGGATCTAGACATCTCGTGTTGGATGAGGTAGTAGCCATCCGATGTTGATTTTATGAAAGCCAAAAAGCGACTCTGAAACAGTCATGGCCACTCTGAATCCTCTGTTTTTCCTTATGTTGTCAACTTTCGTTGTTTCTGCTTTTTGTTACTATTGGGTTGGGAGTAATTATTCTATTGTCCAGGAGTATTGCCACGTGGTACTCCCAACTATTTACAACCACATATTTCTATGGGGTCCATATACTTAGTAGTAGACCTCATAAAAATGTGTGATTTTAAAATAGTCCGGGGTACCCAGTGACGGGGGGACACGTGGGGGCACGTGCCCCCGCTCGAAAGTAAAATAATTTTGTTATATTTTTGTATATTTTGTATAATTATAAAATTAAGTGTGCTATTACACATAAACAAATGCATATATCTTGAAAATATACATATAAAACTAGTTTTATATTTCAATTTTGTCATACTTGTTGGTTTTTGAACTATTTATCTACTTGGATCGATTCTTTCTTAATTGTACTTATTTTTAACTATCTAAGAGCAATTTTTTAAATTAATATCATTAATAAAACTATATTGATCATTCTAAAATTTGTCGATCTTCATGTAAAACATACTCTCAAATTTTGTTTGAGATTTTGTACTTATTTTTACATAATTTAAGTGCAGGAAGTGTTATATATTTTTGTAGTTTGTATTGCATGCCTTAATTATGTAACGATCTTATTGTAGTTAACTAGAAAAATAAATTTTCGTCACTATAATTAACAAGGTGCCCCCACTAAACGACATTTCTGAATCCGTCCTTGGGGGTACCACATGGCGGTACTCCGAACTATTGTACTTGAACATATGATCATGTCATGTGGATACGGTTGAGACCAACGATGGATATAAGGACGTACTTTCATGGATATTTCTGTTAAAACAATTATCATAAATATTTTCGGTTAATCTATACGACTGCAAAAGTATGATTATAGCTACTAACTAGTGTTCCATCTCAATCCAAAAGTTAGGATCTAAGATGCACTCTATATATCGACGCCTTTTTCACATCGTACAAACATTTCGAGTAATATTGAAAATCTTATATAGTATTGAGCGATGTCTTTCTCAATGTAACCGAGCATATAACACGCAAAGAAATCATCTTCCATCCTGTTTGGTAGCCTGGTCTTCATGCGTAACTTTTCTTCTAGTGGTGAAGTATTTGAGATAATATGTATTTGCAAGCTCGCAAATGTTTTCAATATTGAAATATCTATAATCATCCCTAGTGATTGTAAAGTACTGGTAAAAGTAATACAGAAAGAAAGAATAATTGATGAGCGGGTATCAGAATTTGTTTTGAAGAACATTGGGCGGGAGAATCTGTATGACTTTAAATGTAAAACTGTTGGGGATGCAGACAACTTTCAGCAACAGAGTTCAGCAACAGAGGTCCGTGACCAGCGCGGAGAGTTCCGCGATAGGCAAGCACGCAGTCAGGCTCGCGGCAAGTAGCGCGCGACAGACATGCTCGCGACCGAGACGGGTCGTGGGCCGCGGCCCAAGTTGGTTGGACGGGTCCAGCTATCACTTAGGGTTTGCCTATAAATATAAGTTGCTGTATTCATTATTTCCTGAGAGCGTGGTTGCACATAGAGAGAGAAAATTTCTAGAGAGGGTTTCTAGAGAGAGAGAGAGTGCAAGAGAAAACTTTTCTCAGAGAGGAAGGAGAAGACTTGTAATCTTTCGTTTTCTTTCGTTCATAGTGGACTGGTGTGGCTCCCGGGGACGTAGGCAAGTTGCCGAACCTCGTATATCTGTGTGTTCTGTTTTTCTGTTCCTCTTTCTCTTCCTTTTCTCTGGTTTGTTTTCTGTGACAATAGTATCCCAAGATCCTGTGTGTGTTTAGTTCCTCCGTTCCATATTGTAGTTTCACCAAGAACAGACGTGTAAATTTTGAATACAAAAGGTGCGGTGGGGGTGATTCATTCGGTTCTTAACTGGTCGGATCTCCTCCTTCGAATAGCTTCCTCCTTTCCTAAGCAAGCCTTAAAAATTGGGAACCAGTTAGTGCTGTCCACCCGTAGTTAGCCAAGAGGGCACTTCGATGCCTACGCCAGACACGGGAGAAAGAATAAGTATATCTCTTAGGCTTTATAGAGTGAATGTACTTTCTTCGGTTCTCCTCAAGTACGTCTGTGCTAGGCAAGAGCCTTGTATGTCACCCGTAACCATTTCCAGTAGGCAAAGTCATATACGCTCGATGTGCACGTGGCCAAAGTACACATGTGTGGAACGTGACATCGGGCCATTGGGCTCCCATGGTGGGCTCGCTAAATTGGCTCCAAGAAACGACAGGGCCGAGTGTCTAGCATATACGAGCCCCAATAGGATGGGCTTTCCATGACATTTGGCCAGCTACCTCATTGCTTTCGGTCCACAAAAGGTAAAGTATTTCCGTTCATAATTTTTTAAATTTGTGGACACCAATTTAAAGATCTATTCAATTTATTGAGATGTTATTTAGATTCAATGAATATCTCGATGTAGATTTTTAGAATTAAATCATACTTCCAAACACCTTGTAGGTAAGATTTTTGAAAGCTATACTTTTACCTTAGAATAAAGGAATTTAAATCCGATTGACTGCTGTTTGAATTAGATAAGATCAATAATCAATTAGATTTTTCTATTAAAAAAAAGAAGAAACCTTTCTTTGTCTCTTGGAATTAGAAAATTATTCCCGGAGGTACTTTATTGTTTTTCAAAAAATTATGCGTCCTTCGTACGTAGTAGATCAAAAGTATAGAGCAGAGGGAGTATGAAGCTTGGGTTGGGCGATTGTTCGGAATCATCCACGCCTGGGTCATTTAGATTGGGGAAGATTGTCTCCCTGTTTTGATTCAGCATTTATTTCAATTGAAAATATCTTTGGGTAATGATTTTCATTCTCGGGTTTTGTAATTATGCGATGTATTTTTAAGGGTTATTGAAAGAAAGAAGAGAAAATGATAAGATCGATCTGGATAAATTTTTTTTTTTTTCTTTCTTTCTTACCTTAATCAGTTGATTTTGGGGAAAATGACGGCCTAGAATGTGTTTTGATAATTAATACCCGCCAAGAACATGCTAAGAACATTTGTTAATGCTGAAAATGTTCTTGACGGGTATTAATTATCAAAACACGTCATTGACCATCATTTTCCCTTGATTTTGGCAAACAAGTAAAAATTGGCGATTGGGCAGCAGATACCTTAGTCATTTGCTGTCTCGGTCAAATTTTTTTGGGCTTAACCAATTTTGGATAGGGCAAAGGCTTCTTTGAAGTCATGTTTGGATTGTATGAAGCATTCGCATATCGGCTTGCTATCTTGCACAATCAATGACTTGTACTGATAATAAGAATCTATTGGCACATTCGGACCATAAAACTGCTTTCGGATGGTTGCTATTGCACCGTCTGTCCTTGGCGATCCAAAAAAGAAGTGTAGAGAGAAGTAGGTTAATTTCTTTTGGGTAGGAATTTGAATTTTCACATGGCCACTATTATCCTCTCCAGATATTACTCCAATTAGTTGGAATAAACACATATTACGGGGATAGTGAGACCATGGTGCAATGTATTCACCTTCAAAGGACTTGTTGAACTTCCTATATATCATGTAACCAAAATAAATAAATAAATAAATTACCAAAACAGAAGATAAAGAATTCAGGACAATGAGATTAGTCGAGATGCGTGCAAATTGGCCTGGACAGTACTCAGTAATCAAAAAGAAGAAGAAGGCCGATAAGACAAGGACAATGTAATATTCTCTGATAACAACTGATACATCTTAACTCGAACGCGAACACACAATAGTACTCAGTACATAGAACTCGACTACCACTTCGTTCACAGCCTCATCGTGGCACTGAAGTTCACTGTTGAAGAATTCTTGTTTAGCCAGTTCATACCATCCATGCATAGAACTGAAACAAGAAATACCCCATCTTTATTCCTTTATTTTGAGGATAGCTATAATTTATGGCGTCCATAGATCACCATTTTATTGAAAACATCGCCAAAGTATTCTTAATTTCACGCCTCAAGGTCGTATAATTAAAGTCTTAATTCTTTGTATATCATCGACATTCAAACCTTAATTTGGTTTTTCCAGCAGCAATGCAAGGGAACATGTGTGACGACCCGAATTTTTACATTGCCTCAAAATTAATACATTTCTAATAATTACAAGTCCTGAAGATAAATGTACATGGTGGGCCTAAAAACCTCCAAAATGATACAGATTTTCTATACAATCTCTAAAATTAACTCTTTCAATACTCCAACTCGGGTCCCCACTAATTTGCTCTGCACCTGAAAAATATAAACGCCCGGGTAGTATATGCAATACGAGGACAATAAACATGGCTAACGTTAAGAATATGCTCAATAAACAAGGATAGCAAATCAAGTAGGATCATTCTGAACGTTTTCATTTGTAGCCTCATACCTGGTTCATCTCAATAACATGCCAAGCACCACCCAAGTCAAACTTTGTATTGGGCACATGGGCCCATAAACATTCTGGACTCCCCGTGGGGTAGTCCATCGTACATCTTTCATAACTTTGTGACCCGGTGAGCTTAAACATGTACCAATCTGTTCCATGGCTTTCCAGCCAAATACTTTATGTGTCACAATACAAGAAGTGACGATAATCGAGTCAATAAGCATGGATTTCAAATGAGCACAAATATGAGAGAATCAAAGAACACTCTTTACAAAGAGATTTAACTTGGAATGTATTGCACACTACCCGATACCTTAAATGAGTATCATCTGATATATTAACATCACCTCAAGAATTGACTCCATAAGTTGTACGACTACTGGACCTCAAATCACCAATTTTTCTTGCTCCAAATGATGGATAACTCACGGCTTTGCATGTGTACAAAAGAACTCTATGTAACAATGGGAAAGAATCAATTTACTATCTAAGAGGAGGACAAAGATTCTTCACCTTGTAAATTATGCACATAAACATGTAAAGCCATGTAGGTGTGCCACCTGCCCATGGATTCTATACAATCACCACGTGTATGACACTCACACCAAGCTATTCTCACCACAACCGAATGCCTTCTTTTACCTTTTTTTTTAAATTTTGTCTAAAGTAAAATTAATATTTAGGAAAATACGGGATGTTACAACATGATAGCCTCTTGGACCTCGCTATGTGCAAGTCCAAGAAGGTGTCCAATTTCATGCAAGGCCACAGTCTCCATATGAAACGAACCTGGGACCGGGTCCACGGAAAACGAATGGTCCTTGTTGTAGTGAAACCTCCTATCTGTTGGGGCAAAAGCATGGGCTAAGACCCAATTAGCCCCATTGAATGGTGCCCCGTCCCCATGGTCCCCATGGTAGAACCCGATTTTAAGATCCACACTCTCATGGTTTGGACTCTCAGAGAATGTAAATTGAGTTTTGGAAGCCCATGTGCTGAATGCTCTGGCCACGGCGGACATGGCATTCGAGTTTGTTCCGGGAGGAAACGCATAAGTGAGTTGGTACTTAGTTGGGGGCCATTTCAAGTTACCAGGAAAGAAAGAGAAATGAGAGACAGTGTGGAGAGTGTTGTGAGCGTGATGGGGCTTTTTTTTGCCTGCCCACATCCAGTTGGTTCCGTTAACAATGTCAGGGACCCCTCATCGAGGGGCCGTCATTTTGGACACCGTTTGGGCATCTAAAGTTCCGGTAGTCTTGAGATGAAAATTCAGTTGGTACGTTTTGACGGCGGCCTCCAAGGCACGGTCAAAATGGTCGTCGTTGGCATGGGTTTGGTCAAGGGGGTAGTTTAGATAGCCAAATGTCTTAAGATATGTCTTGAGTTGTTTGAGACCTTTTACTGTCTGGCCTTTCTGGCATCCTTCCAAATGCTTAATAAAGTCGAAGGATGTCGGGTTTTCAGCCTTGGGTTTTGATGGCCTTGCATGAGAGGAGGGAAGAGGGAAGGCTAATGTGAATCATGTGATCGATGAGGGAAATGCACAAGAGAAGTTGGAAACTTTTGTTGCCATTTTTTTGGGGTAGATGGAAGCTAGTGTCTAGCTGAGTACTTGGTGGATTTGTGAATTTGAATCCAATTGTCTTGGGCCTATTTATAAGCCTTCATGGATGACGAAAATATGGGTGTGGTGTCACGTTGAGAGTTGTAGTTCTTTCAAGGAGGAGCTTTCTCATGATCAATTTACCAGTGCTTGGGTCCCCTGGGCCTAGCTAGCTACCACAGTGTCGTCATAATCTGCTTAGATGTTATTTCTCCAATCTTATATATACTATCGCAGAACAAATTTTCGCGAGGAGAGCTCTAGGCGTTCTATGTATGCATGTATGGTTATCCCCATACAAATCGTTCAAAACTAATAGAGTCAGATTTGGAATTAAGTGTCGACTATCTGATTAGTCAAATTCATAATTTTCTATGATTTATAGAAAGTAAGCTGATTAATTTTTATGATTGGTCCCAGAATCTCCATATCATATTCACACAATAATTTCTCTAAAAATATTTAAAATTTTACTGATAGGCCACCTTTTAGAAAAACAATAAATGTTCAATGCCTCTAACTTTTACCAACAGCTAGTCATGCCATCTTTGATTTATGGGACTTTGTTATCTTTTTCAAAGTGAATTACTACAAATGAGGGACGGAAGGGTAGTTTTAGAGAGAGAGTGAGTTTTCTACGAGCACTCTTATCAGTTTTTTTTAGGGGCGTACACGGTCCAGATTGGTCCAGTTATTAAAAAAATCAGTAACCGAACCATTTCAAACGGTTCTAGGAAATTGGGAATCAGAACCTAACCAATATATGATTGGAACCTAACTAGAACCAAACCGCAAAACCGGTCCGGTTTTGGTTCGGTTCCGGTTTCGATTCTATCCAATAAGCATCCAAACTTATTACCGCTGTGTGAGAAAGAGAGATGTGAGAATTGAAAGAATAGGAAGGTAATTTATTAGAATAGAAAAAGAAGGAAGAAAATAAAAACTTTTCTAATAAATGAGATTTTATTTCTAAATAAAGTCAGTTCAGCAAGAAAGAGATTAACCTATCAAATTACACACATATATTTATTTTTATATAATTATATACTCCATTCGTCCCTTATTTAGTATCCAGTATTTCATTTTGGGCTGTCCCTTAATAAGTGTCAATTTTGTAAAGTTAGGGTGTAAAAGTTGGTGCATTGTCTATTTTGTCCCTAAAAGTTGGTGCATTTCATTTTGAAAAGTTAATGAGGAAAAATGTAATGATGATAGATAAGTAGAGAAAGTGGAGGAAAAAGTTGATGTGAAAGGTGTAATGATGATGTATTTTTAATAAATTGGAATTACAAAACAGAACATTTAAAAAGGAACGGAGGGAGTATATATTAGTTTTAAATGGTCCGATCCGGTTTTAACCACAATTCTTTAATTGAGAACCAGTAACCGAACCAAAATTAATGGTTCTTATTTTTTTGGAACCATAACCTGACTGCAGAACCAGACCAAATAGGACGGTTCGGTCCGGATCGGACCGGTTTTACAGTTCGGGCGATTTTCTTGAACATCCCTAGTTTTTTTCCATGATGGACATCTATGGTTTCTAGTCTTTTAGATCGAGATCCATTGGGTTCTAAGCAAGCTAGACATCAACGTAACTAAACTGAATGACTTAAATATAATTCATCGTACTGTTTGCAAAGTGTGCATTTTTTTTGGCTAACACCACAAGAATTTAATCTTCTGAAATAAGTTTGAGAAGCTCTGTTTGGGAATTCTCATGGTATACGCGGTATGGTAATTTTAGTGTATATGGTATTTTAGTCCTTTAAATTTACAGGGGTAATATGGTCATTTTAGCGTAAATATGTATTTTAGTCATTTTAGTATATAGTATGTAATTGGATTAATGGACGGGTCGGGTTTGCTTTTAAATAAAAGGGTTGGGTTGAGTATGGGTAATTAGACTCAAAATTAATGGGTTTAAATAGATCAATGACCCATTAAAGACCTAACCCACTTACAACTTAGCCATTTTGACCCAAATTCGCCCATTTGACACCCCTAGTATAGCATTAGTTTTTGTGTGGACTCCCATATGGCTGGGCTAGCCTGCAGTCGGCACATCTGGAATTTGCTTCAGGTTTGGTAGTTGGGCCGGGATGAGCCGGTAGATTAATTCTGTTTTGTGGCTCTTCAGGCTTCTCCTCTTATATACTATATTTAATTATGGACACTTGAAATGGCATGATTCCGCGCTTTGTATATATCTTGTTGATAATAGATATGCTATTAGCGAGGAAAATGACCAATTTTGTGCATTTACGGGTTCTAAACTCTTGGGTTAAATGTGGAAGGTATTGCAATCTTAGAAGAAATCTTATGAGGTTTTAAATAACGAATTCTACACCAAATTACCAAAAAGGAAAAATAATAATAATTAATTATACACCCAATCTTCGTAAGTGGTTAGAGTTAAATCTTGTATTTAAAAATCAAAGCTGTAGCCTTCCTTTTGTCTAGAAAAGTGAAACTGAAATCTTGCTATTGATTTTTACGTCCTGATGATGAGGTTGCTACTACTCCCTCTGTCCCTTTTTAAGTATTCTATTTCGTAATTTCAATTTATTAAAAAAATATTATCATTAAATCTTTCACATAAACTTTTGCCTCCATTTTCTCTCTTTACCTTCCATAAAAATATCATCATTACATTTTTACTCACTAACTTTTAAAAATGGAATATACTTTTAGGGGCAAAATAGAAAATTCACCAATTTTTACCCACTAACTTTACAAAATGGACACTTATTAAGAGACAGCCAAAAATGGAATACTGAACTCTAAAAAAAGGATGGAAGGAGTATAATTTATTCTAAATTATTAGAGCATCCGCAATGGGAATAATCAAAACCAATAATCAAAATGTGCCACGTTAGCATTTGATTATCCATCTAGTTCATAATCAAATTTAACAATATCTACCTCCACATTGGTTATTTTTGCATCCCTAACAAAAAAACCCCAACAATACACAATGCACATATGTTCAATCGCAAACGAGTTCTAATCATGCATCTAACCACACTAAATTATTCGTCTCGATGAGACGATTTCAATGTTAGGTATTTTTGAGTTATTAAGTTTTGAGTTTGGTTATTGAGTTTTGGTTATTGGTAAAAGTTGTTAAATTTGGTGATGGAATGGGTGAAAATTGTTTATTTGCTAGAAGACTTGTAATTTTGTTTAGTGCAATGTGAGGTATTTTTTGAGTATTGTTCTTAAATTTGCTTATCCACACCCATTTGGTTATTACAATGGTGATGCTCTTACGAAGAAAAGCTGCTAGTTGATCGATATTGCATGGCATTTGTTCGGTGTCATTCGCGGCTACACTGGGGAAGATTTTCTCCCTGTTTCTCTTCAGCATATATTTCATTTCAAAGCATCTTTGGAAAATGATTTTTTCGCTCCGGTTTTGCGCACATGTAATCTACTTTTAGAAGACTGTTATGTTAAAGGGGAAAAAAAAAATGATTTTTACAGATTTTTGCAAACAAGCAAAATAGGCAATTTGGGGCAGATATCTTGGTCGTTTAATATCTCAATCAACCAATGGGGCTAATTCAGTTGGCCAAAACTCTTGCACCTCACTAGGAGATCGGGAGTTCGAGTCTCTCTACCTGCATGTTGGTGTTCTTCTCTTAAAGAGCTTTTCCTTTCTTTCTTTATTTCTATAATATAATGGGCTTATTTTTTGTATTGGTTGAGTTGTTGGGCGTGGTTGTCTAGTAGACTCTCATAATTGATGTTGTGTCCCAGATATGTACTGTGCACTTCATATTTGATGTAAAATGATCTCTTTTATCGATTGACAAAAAAATTTCAATAATATTTTTTTTTTGGCTTAATCAATTTTGGATAGGAAATTGAATCTTCCATTGGGTCACTATTGTTGGGTCCAATGGTGTAAACTTTGTAATGCTTTTCCATTGGAGAGAAAATATTGTTAAATTCACTATAGTATTATCCTCTCCCGCTGTTCCATTTAGTATTTCCTTGATTTTGTGAGGCCATGGTGCAATATATTAACCTGCCTCCAAAAAACATTTACTACACCCAATTGTGTCTACGTATATACATTACCAAAGCAGATAATAAAGAAAAATAATTCGTGATTCTATGAGATTCATCGATGTGCAAGCAAGTTGAAACTGGACACTGAAAAAAAAAAAAAAAAGAAAGGTCGACAAGATAAGGACTCTGTATTACTCTTTTATTAAACACTGATACATTTTAACTGGGACACTATGGTACACAGACACGGGGGGATACATTTTAACTGGGACACTATGGTACACAGACGACACTATGGTACACAGACGAGGGGGAGGGGGAGGACCACAAACAAGAAATACCCCCTTTTTATTTTTGTCCTTTATTTTGGGGATGACTCTAATTCAGTT
>BPLS01000661.1:239247-262579 GCA_019656275.1 Rhododendron kiyosumense
AAATAAGCGATCGGGGCAGACATCTTGGTTATTTACTTTCTAAATCAATAATTTTTTTTTTGGCTTGATCAATTTTGAATTGGAACTCGAATTTTCAAATTTGATTGTAGGATCCCGACAGTGTAAACTGTGTAAGGCTTTCCCATTGGAGAGTTCACTATTATCCTCTCACGATATTGTTACTCCCTATCATATTAATTATATAGATATATTTTCCCCTAGAGTACTGGAAATGGATATAAAATATTTACTCCAATGAAAAAGGCATTTAAAACGTCCTATCATGAGATCAATGTAGTCGATATGCGAGCAAGCTGACTGGAAAACTCATTAACCAAAAAGAAAAAGACTGATACGATCTTAATTAATACAAATACACGATAGTACTTCGTAGTAAAAACACAAACAAGAAATACCCCATCATTATTCCTTTATTTTGGGGATGACTTTTATTTAGTAATTTCGCTATATCAATGGCGTCCGTAGATTATAGAAACCATGGCCAAAGTATTCCTTCACGCGTATAAAGTCTTAATTCCTTGTATATCATCATCCTTCAACCCTTTGACTGTTGCTGGAGGAATGGTAGACCACATGATAGCATCTTGGTACTGGCTATGTCCAAGTCCAAGAAGGTGCCCAATTTCATGCAAGGCCACAGTCTCTAGATGAAATGAGCCTGGGACCGGGTTTACAGAAAACGAACGGTCTGCGTTGTAGTGGAAGCTCCCATTAGTTGGGGCGAAGGCATGGGCCAGGACACCATTTGGCCCAGCGAATGGTGCCTCATCTCCATGATCACCGCTGTAGAACCCAATTTTAAGATCTGCACTCGCGAAGTTTTGACTCTGAGAGAATCTGAATTGTGTTTGGGAAGCCCATGTGTTGAATGCTCTAGTCACGGCGGATATGGCATTCGAGCTGGTTTGGGGAGCAAACGCGTAAGTGAGCTGGTACCGAGTCGGAGGCCATTTCGGGTTACCAGAAAAGAAAGTGAAATGAGAGACAGTGTGGATGGTGTTGTGGGTGTGATTGGCCTCTTTTTTGCCTCCGCGCATCCAATTAGTGCCGTTGATGATGTCAGGGACCCCGCATCGAGGGGCCGTCATTTGGGACACAGTTTGGGCATCTAAAGTTCCGGTGGTCTTGAGATGGTAATTGAGCTGGTATGTTTTGATGGCAATCTCCAACGAATCGTCGAAATCATCGTCGTTTGCATGGGCTTGGTTAGGGGAGTAGTTTAGATAACCAAATGCCTCAAGATATTTCTTGAGTTGTTGGAGGCCTTTTACTTTTTGCCCTTTTTGACATCCTTGCAAAGGCTTAATAAAGTCGAAGGATGTTGGGTTTTGAGCTTTGGGTTTTGTTGGTCTTGCATGAGAGGGGAGAGAAATGGCTAATGAGAATAGGAAGAGGCATAAGATAAGCTGAAAAAGTTTTGTTGCCATTTTGAGGTAGAGGGAAGCTAGTAGCTAGCTAGCTAGCTGGGGTTCTTGGTGGATTTGTGAATTTGAATCTCATCTCTTAGGCCTATTTATAGACTGGAAGAAAGTACGGGTACTGTGTCACATTGAGAGTTCTTTCAAGGAGACGCTTTCTCAATGAACAGTGCTAGGGTCCCCCGGGGTTCCACAGTCTTAGTTTCTGTTTTATTAAGGTTTTTATTTTTTGTTTTGTAAGACTTGTCATTCTCTCACAATTTATTACCTTTAATTAAAAAATAAATATTTTTTTGAAAACTATATATGCACTTCTTTTCCTTAGCAGAACGGGGCCTTCAATCATACTCTGCAATTTGCACCGATGTGAATTTGGATTCTACAAAATATTGCGTATGTATCTATTTGTTACATTGGTGTTCATTAAACGAGAACATAAATGGTTTTATTGGGTTATTTGGTTCATAAAATATATATTTCTGTAAAAAATTGTTAAACTTGTGAGGAGCTAGAAGTCGTGAGTCTGGTGGGCTCCTTTCCATCCACAAAGCAACACCTTCAGCAATAAATTTTGGATGACCCCAAGCAAGGATTTAAATTATTGACGGCTAGGTAGCTTATGGCCACACCCGATTTCCGCTACATAACATTTGCGTACGCTTGTTATTGTTATGCCGTAAGCTAAAGCAGGGGCTTGCTGAACTTTTAGCAAGTTGGGTGTTCTGAGCCAGCTTGCGTGTAACTCGATCAAAATAAGTTACACAACTAGAACTTTGTAGGTATTTTTTTTTGGTAATGCTAGGTGTTTTGGGCCAGCTTATGTGCAACTCGAACTAATCCTTAAATTCCCTCTCACAGTCATTTTGCCATCGCACGCATATGCATGACGTGAGGTGGGTGGCCCCATGAATTACGGCAAAGAGAATTAAACCTAAGACTTTAGCTAATACCTAAATACTAGGCCAAGACCATCTGACGAATACATTGACTTAATTAACTTAGTAGGTAATCCTGTATTCCCTATTAGGAAAAATTAGCCATAAGGACGATAAAATAGTTTTCATTTAGAGGAATGATGTCAGCAAAATAATTTTTAGTGGAAGTACTTCAACTTTTGAGTTTTTTAGCCATAAGGCCAAAACATGTTTAGGCACTTTTATAGAATTTTAGGGTTCACTTTCTTATTATAGAGTTTTAGTGATTTAGGCACTTTCATAGGTTTTAGGCACTTATCTTTTGAAATTATGGAAACTAGATTTTGAAACGCACAAAAATGACAACGATCGAAGCGAATAGGACAACTTACATTAAAGTTCTCATCGTCTTTGCTAAAATGTACATGAAATTCGGAAAACGGGAAACCTAAAATGTTGGACAGGAAAATAATACTACTAAGCAGGGCAACATGTTTGTAACACACTAGTGATTTTCACTTTTGTCATCCTGTGAGGTGCACTTTCATATGGAATTTTGCTTTGTCATATTTGCTAAACTAGAGTTTTTATACGTATATGATTGAAGAAGAAGACTAGACGGGTAAAAAAAAAAGAAAGAGAGTCTTCTGTAAAGTCCATGACCAGGACAATGCATGTCTAAAGTCTTGTTTGGAAGGACTTGCTTTTATTGTTCCTGAGTCTTGACAATTGATGAAATGGAAAATGTAATACGCGTTTTCTAGAAAATACTCCCCCGGGATCATCCTACCAAACGGTAATTGGCGATAAAAGACTGCAATTAGCAAATGGCCTTTTCACAACAATTGTCGTAGAGAAGATATTATAAGCTTCATTCACTCCAATATAGATTTATTTTGAAGATGTGTTAAAATATACTCCATTCATCCCATACCATATGGTTGGTCTCCTATAAAACTATGTGTAATTTTCGAAATAAAAAAAAAAATGTCTATACTGACATTAATTTTCGATTTTCTTTGCACCATTCAAATAAACTCATCGAGATCTATCAAACAATATCTATATTGCACAAAAAAATTGTTTTCGTAAGTACATTATTTTAAGCTTAAAAATTGCATGTAATTTCGTAGGAGACAAATTTAATGGGACAGAGGCAGTATAACAGAACTCAAAAAAAAAGAAAGAAAGGGTAATGCAGGAGGGTGTACGTCTCGGGTTAACTTGCGGGCACCATAGACTAGATCCTTCAGCCCCTTTCACACCCATTTCACATGCTTAGTCGCGGGGGTGAGATTAATTACCCCAAGATTTGTTGGTGAAGGGAATCAAATTACTTGAACCTTGAAAGCTTAGAAGGAAACAAAACTCTACTTTTTTCGGACGTGGATGCATTTTCTACCAATTATCCTACACCGAATGCGAGGAGGTAAGCGTTTTCCGTTAAAAAAAATAAAAAATTAAACGTTGGTGGAATTAGGGAGACTCCTCCAATTAGTCGTCGAATCCAAACGATCGAAACTGAATTGAGTGATAGGCGTGTTTTGTGGGGAGGAGTCTTGTGGAATATTCAAATTTGCATGGCTAGCTAGATTGATCTTGATTGTGTGATTTTGTACTAACCCAAAGACGACCGCTACTAGTCCTAATAAAGATGTGTTCTTTCCCCCAATCTATGGAATCTCTATTTTTCTTTGAAATTATGAAAAGTCATTTTTGAAAAATTATTCTCTCCTCTTTTCTCAAAATTTTAAAGGTGGGTAACAATGAGGATGGAGAAACCAAGCTTGTCAAGTTGGTTGTCCCTCTCCTCTTAATTTTTTCAAAATAGTTTTCAAACTAAAAAAAACAAGTTATTAGAAAAAGGTAGAAAATAGTTTTTTGAAAATTTTGATTTAAAAAAAAATTTTGGGGAAAAAGTAAAAAAAAAAAAGTTTTTGAAATTTTCTTTTATAAAAAACTGTTTTGAAAAGAACTGTTTGTGCAAAAAAATAAAAACTGTTTTTAAAAGTATTTTTCTTAGAAAATGTTGAAAATAGAATAGAGAGAAGAGTTTTGTGTAGTGATGGTGTACTTGATTGAGAAAATATAGGGACAACAAAATTTGATTATTGGCAAAACATTGCTAGCTTTTATTATCCAATGTCTAAAATTTGATAAGTTGCTAAGATGTTGTTAAGTTTGGTTATTTCAATTTGAGATTTTTTTTGAGCAAATGTTTACAACCTTAACAACGTTTTGGTTTTGATTATATTACTGTGGGTGCTCCTAGCAAATATTCCTAACTTTAATAATATTTTAGTTTTTGTTAGGCCATTGTGGATACTCTTACGTCATACCTCACAAGAACTTGCAAAGAGGAAGCAATTGCATTTTTTTTTTTATTAGTATAAAATAACACATCTTCAAAGTAATTCATTACAATTGGAATTTCTATTCCCTTTCCTCTATGACACTTCTTGTGAAAACGCCATTGGCAAATTGCATTCTTTCAACAAATCAGTTAACTGTGGGGACCAAAAATCAAGTACCTCCAAACAAGACTTTAGACATGATCCTTTGGTTCTTGTTGCGAACTTTACAGAAGACTCATTTTTCCTCTAGTCTTCGTCAATCGTTCATATTTAACCCCCAGTCTAGCTAATAGCAAATCGTTCATATTTGACCCCCAGTCTAGCAAATAGCAAATAAGACTACTGTACACATCCAGGGTTGTCCCAGTCAGGGGCGAAGCTAGGATTTTTTTTAAGCGGGGTTGAATGAGTAAAAATGAATTCTACCCATGCATATAGGTTGGGGCAAAAATGAATTTTAAAGGGGAGTCAAATGAGTAAAAATTGGGTGAAAATTATACCAAACTCTTAAAAAATTTGGGAGGCAATGGGGTCAACTGCCCCCCCGGACTCTTAATGGCTTCGCCCCTGGCCCTAGTGGTTCAGACAGATGCCCAAATTTTGGGAGTACTACTCCTCGATCGAGGTTTAGGGTTTAATTTCCCACAGGGTGAGTACCCTGAAGTAAATGGAGGGCTGTGACTGATGTGGTCGCGCTAGCTCCCCTGGAGTTTTGGGTTGTGGAGTCGGGTCCATTTAATGGCCTGGTTGTAGGGCTGTTTCCTCCCTTACCAAATAAAAAATAATCTAAAATAAATAAATAAATAAGACTCCTGCAATTTTAATGTAAAGTTGCTCTCTTAAATTTGATTTTTTTTAGCTCCGATACCTAAAAATGTCCGGGCCAGTTTACGTGCACTTCAACTAATCTTAGGGGGACCAATTCCCTGTCCACTAGCGGGGGGACATTCAAAACCAAAGTAAAGATCTTTATGGACTGGCCCGGACAAGAGTTGATAGCACATGGAAGATTTCAAACTCAAGACTTTGTGATCGAGGAAGAAAACCATTAACTCTCAAACTGCGACCACCACCAGGCCTTTTGTTCAATTTTCTTCACAACTACGACCATTTTTAAGGCAATGCAATCAGTTTTTTTTTTTTTTTTTTCAAATACAAATTTATCTGCTCAACCGAAAGCAAGTATTCTAAGAACTCAGAATTAAATCGAGAATGCCGAACAGGCAGATTTTTACTTGTTTGTTGCAAAAAAAAAAAAGGTTAATTATAATTTTACTTATAAAGAACTATCTCTCCATTTCTTGGTAGACCAAATAATTCAACCGCTAATGGCATTTTCTATATCAATCAGCCGGAGAAAGTAACTATAGACATGTAAAATTTATTGCCAATCACAAGTTGCCACGTTGTTTACATCCTGAAAAGTGCCACCCAATGAAAAAATTCCACGTGGCCCCGAACGGTACGGCGGTTGTATGGAGCCTGTCCCGGTCGAGTACCAATTACAGAGGATTACGGAAATTAAGGGAGGCATTGTTTTTATGGCAAACGGTGTCGTTTTAAAGTGAACCGGTGTCGTTTGAGTAGTAATTAAACGCTGGTTTGGGAGATTATTGGATCTAATCGTTGATTTAGACTTTGCGATCATCGAACGGTGCCCTCACTGCCCTGTTTTATAACTGAAATTAAATTCAATTACAGGGAATCATTTTGGAAGCAGACGTATTGCATTAATTCTCGTTGCTTGAAAATAGGAACCACGATCCAGGGAGTGGCCATGAACACCACGATCGATGCGAGCAGGGGAAGAAGGAATTCTGGAAATATCAACGTAACCGTTCGAAGGCCCCCTCAACCGTTTTATGTGGCCAACGTGGGTATCAATCGAAGACGTGGAGATCGAGGGCAGGGCCAGTGTCTATAAATAAAGAAGTGAAGCGAAGAGAGAAGCCCCCACAAAAAATTCATATCATCTGACAACTCATACAAAATGATTGCTCAGAGATCTATCTTAGATTAGTTTAGTTTAAAGTAGGATCTTTTTGTAAGTTGAAGGCTTATTTGCATGTAAGATTGCTTTCGATTAAATTCAAGTTCTCTTATTTTCTTGTAAGTTCTTTTCTTACCAAAGAATGGTCGTTTGTAAGTCCACTTTTGATTAAATTCAGTGTGCTTATTTTACTGTATTGTTCTTAGAAGAATCTTAAGAGTGTTTGTATACAAATCTACCTTTGATTAAATTCAGGTTTGTTTGTGTTCAATCATCTTTTCTGATTCGAAGCGCGTCAATCTTTTATTTGGTTGATACCTTAAGGAAAAATCCTCTTAGTTGAGGTAATCGAACGGATAACACAATTGCCTGATTGAAATTAGTTGTTTCAAATCAATTTGAAAAGAGTAATTTCATCTGTGAAGTTATTTCTTTTCTGGCACGCCCGCACACAATCATTTGCCATTTGATTGAGCTAATTCAGCCCAAACAATTTTTGGCACGCCCGGTGGGACACAAAGGTGTCAAAATGCCAAGGCTTCGAAAGCAGATAGGAACACCCATGGGTGATCTAGCGCCAGAAGAACAAGCTGTGCCAGAACAAGCACCAGAACTAGGAACGCCTACAAATCCTGTTTTTCCTCAATTGGCTTCAGAACTCGAAGAGCCTCTTTATGAAGAGCCCTCTTACGAGGCACCTCCTGAGGAAGTACCTCCAAGCTTCCAAAGAGGACAAGCCAGTGGCAAAGACCATGGCAGAGAGGAAGTGTTTAGAGAAATGATGGTAGCTTTTCGAGAGATGGCTCAAACTCAAAGAGCCATGATCAAGAGCATGAGAAGTAGGTTGTCTAACTTAGAGGCAGCAGGAAATAGCCCAGGGGATAATGGGCAGAACCATCAAGCCAACTCGAACACTCACCAAAGTTCCTTCGAAGGAAGGCTTGGAGAGGATGTTGGTAGAAGTAGAATGAAATCTAGAACAGGTAAGGAAAAGATGTATCCAGATGAAATACCACAATCTTGGTATGAGCCTGTGAGACCTCCAGAACCTGTCCTAGAGATTCCAAGGCAACCTCGTGGTGTTCACATAGGGGTTCGACGGAACACTAGAGAAAGACAGAGTATGAATCCTCTCTTCGAGCCCACATTTGGGGAGTTGGAGGATGATTCAGAACCAGAATTGGTTCGTAAGCCCGAGAGAAGGGGTGAAAACCCACAACACCCTCGCCAAAAGGTCCCAACTACTAAGAATCCGACAGCTTATGGAACCCATAGGTCTGTTCGAACTAATGAAGCATCTGATGAAATACAACCTACATCGTATGGGAGGATTCCTAGAGAGAAACAAGGGGATTTAGACACGACAAGGGGAGTTTATGAAGATGGTTTCATAGGACCAGAGCCTCCTGTTGAAAATCAAGAGCAAAACTTCCTAATAGGCAATCCAATACTACGAGACCAAGTCATGGGTCTCATACAAGAGGTTTGTGGACCTCAAACTCGGGGGGTACAACCTCAAATTTATCGAAAACCATATCCAGAATGGATAGACACGACCTTCCAAATCTCCAGAGAGTTTAAAATCCCAGATTTTACTCTGTTCTATGGGGATGGGAGACAGTCTTCTATAGAGCATATAGCAAGGTTTTCTGCCCAGTGTAAGAATTTAGCTCAAAATGGCTTCATGAAGTTGAAGTTATTCCCAAATTCTTTGTCCGGGCCAGCTTTTGCATGGTATACTAACCTGCCGCCAGAATCAATAACTGATTGGTTTCAGATGGAAGAGGCATTCCATGCACAGTTCTTCAATGCTGAGCCTGAAGTCTCTATGGCAGACTTAGCAAGGCTGAAGCAGAAACCAGATGAGAAAGTGGTGGATTTCATATCTAGGTTCAAAAGAGCGAAAACCAAATGCAAACTTCGCCTGCCAGAGGCAGAGTTTGTAAGATTAGCACAAGATGGTTTAGAAAGAGAGCTTCGAAAGAGGTTTGATTCTACAGAGTTTAGAGACTTTGCAGATCTAACCTATAAAGTGGCTAGATATGAATCACTGCTAGAAGAAGATATGGACAGACATAATTCCTCTTACCCTACGTATTATAGGGATCCCAATTATGAGATCGATGCTGCAGAAATTATAGAGCATGATCCTTGTGTTTGTGAGCCTTTAATTCAAAAGAATGTATCCCTAGGACAGAAGTTCAAACAAAAGGAGATCACTAAAGTATATTCTTTTGATATATCAAAAGCAGATGAGATTTTTGATTTCTTGTTAAGAAAGAAAATCATCAAGCTGCCTTCGAATGTGAAACTTCCCACAGCAGAGGAAAAGAATGGGAAGACTTATTGCAAATGGCATGACTCTTGGTCCCATTCAACTAAGTCTTGTAATGTTTTTCGTGACAGGATTCAAGAACAAATCAAGAAGGGAAGGATCAAATTTCCAGAAAAGACTATGGGAATTGATACAACGCCTTTTCCAAAGGTAGAAGAAGTCAACACCAATGTGCCCTCCTCATTGGCTCGAACTGTCAAGAAGTATTGACAGGATAAGGAGGCACCAGTGAACATGAATACTGTTCAATATGGAAGAGGCAGGCCATATGCTTGCTATCCTCGAGGCATGGGAATAAGGCCAACTCCCTATAAACGAACCAGTGATGGGTTGGCTTCACAGAGATTCTCAGGTAATAATCATCTGCCCATGTTGGAAGCCTCATTTTTGGAGTGCCTGTGTGTAGGTTGCAGGGCCAACTATCTGGTTTTTAAGGACTTGGATAGAAAGGGCGTGAGTTTTTTCCCTAAGGAGATGGGAATGAAGAGATTGGCTCCAGTGCAAGTAAGGCCAAGTGACAGTAAGCCTTGGTTGGCACCTAAGAGAGATGTGCCCACTAGCCCTGTCCCAGCCATCCATAGAAGGGAGTTGCCACCTTTGAAGAAGGCCAACATTGGTCAGACAGCTGAGGCGTTAGGAGAGGCCAAGCAAGAAGATTTTACTCTGGTGAAAGGGGTTCCTGATTGGTTTCTCAAGCAGGTCAAACCAGATCTGTTCCAAGGATACAAAGGCTCCAACAGGAATGAGAATAGAACTTTCAAGCCACCAGTCTCGAACTCTGGAAACTGGGTGTTAATCAGGGATCCCAAGTCCCAAATACCCCAGATGGTTCCATTGCTTTCAAGAACTCAGAAGAGGAAGCTCCAAAGAAAATACACGCTTTTCCAATCAGGAGAATCCTCGACGGGGGAAGAATCAGGCAGGGGAGCAAGGCCTAATCCACGGTTCGACAGGGTTAAGAGGGACCCAGAAGAGTTTCGAGCCCAGTATCATGAGAGGGAGACTTTGAAGAAAGTAGCCTCGGCCATGCTTGAAGAAGATCTTGATCCGCCTTCTCCCAATTCATTGGCTAGTTACCAGTCTGGGTTACTCGAAGCCATGTTGGTAGAATAAGAAGGGATCGAAGGAAGCTCTTCACCTATGGAGCTATCAGCGCAAGAGGTTGAGAGCAAGGAAGTTAAGGAAACTGAGACACTTGAACCAGCCAAAGAAAGGGCAACAATCCAATTTGGCAAGCAGCCAGAAGTGCAGGTGAATATGGTGTATCCATGTTCTATGGATTTCTTCAAGAATGGCCAGACAATGAAAGGCCAAGGTGATGCTTGGTCGAACTTGGATAAGCCAATCGACTTCGAAGGGACGATGAGTGATGAAGAATTGAACATCATATGCAACAACTGCGACTTGGAAGAGGTGGCTCAGATTGAGATGGACGAGAACCTGGTATGTGAAATAGAGCAGAGTCAAGAGAGTTTGGAGATAAGCTCAAAAGAAAGTGCTTGTTTTGTCCTGGAGTTCATGTCTGACGTTGAATATCCCTTGGTAATAGATTTAAATTATGTGGAAATTTCATATCCATTTAAATTACCTACTAATGCAATGAGACAACATTTACGTCCACTATATATTACTGCATATTTCGATGGAGTCCCACTCAACAGAATCCTAGTGGACAATGGAGCTGCAGTGAACATTTTGCCTTTCCAAACCTTGAAAAAGCTAGGGAAAGAAAAAGCAAAATTGATCCCAACTAGTACATCCATTGCAGGATTTACTGGGGAAAGTCAACATGCCAGGGGAATCATCTCCATTAGATTGGCAGTAGGAGGCATAGAGACTGATACTGCCTTCTTTGTAGTTGACACATATGCTAAATATAATGCTTTATTGGGAAGAGACTGGATTCATGTTAATGGATGTATCCCTTCTTCCATGCATCAGGAATTAATGATTGTTAAGTATGACAAAGGCAAAGAAGTGGGTGTTGAAGGAGTCAAAGCTGATCCACATCCATTTAGTGCCACAGCAAATTTTGCTGAAGCTGAAATGTACAAATCAAATGTAGTTCCTTTGAGTGAATTACTGCAAGCAGCCACTTACCCAACCAGCGAGATGGAACTGGGAGAATTGGCAGAGCTGAAATCGAAGCTAAAGCAAACTGTTGATTATGAATCAGACACCCCAAAGGATGATGCTGCTTGGATGTAAGTCCAAGGAAGAGGCAGAAGAAGAGGCCAACTCTTTGGCTTTGGTGAGGTATGTTGCTTTGGGGATCGAGCAGAAGATTCAAGAAGATAACATATGGGAAGATGTTATGCAGGATGGTAAGCCTCATGAGGAGGAAACCCAGATTGTTTCTCCAGAGCAGGTTGAAGCACAAGATCTTCTGGAGGAGGTAAAATTGGGGGATGAACAAAACCCCAATCCAGTGTTCATTAATAAACAGCTTGAACCAGAGGTGAAAGCTGAGTTGATAGCACTATTAAAAGCAAACAAGGATTGCTTTGCATGGAGTTACAAGGAACTGCCTGGATTGGACAGGGAATTGGTGGAGCATAGGTTGCCTATCAAGCCACAATTCAAACCTGTAAAGCAGCCAACCCGGAAGATGAGTCCAGAAACTATTGCAGGTGTTAAAAAGGAGATGCAGAGGCTTCTGGATGCAGGTTTTATTAGAACAGCCAGGTATGTCGAATGGCTATCCAATGTGGTTCCAGTCCCTGAAAAGAATGGGACTATCAGGATCTGTGTTGACTTTCGAAACCTAAATACTGCAACTCCTAAAGATGAATATCCAATGCCTAATGTGGATACACTTGTGGACGGTTCAGCTGGACACAAGATATTATCCATATTGGATGGGCATTCAGGGTATAATCAAATTTGTATTGCAAAGGAAGATGTGCATAA
Source organism: Rhododendron kiyosumense (assembly GCA_019656275.1). NCBI lineage: Eukaryota > Viridiplantae > Streptophyta > Magnoliopsida > Ericales > Ericaceae > Rhododendron > Rhododendron kiyosumense. The sequence goes on from BPLS01000661.1 coordinate 251,190, forward strand.
AACAGCATTTGCTTGCCCTGGTAATATTGGCATCTTCGAATGGGTCAAAATGCCATTTGGACTAAAAAATGCTAGAGCCACGTACCAGAGGGCTATGAATGCCATTTTTCATAATTTGGTTGGAGATTTTCTTGAATGTTACATAGATGATATCATTATGAAGTCAAATTCTAATGAGGATCATTTGAAACATTTGGAGAAGGCATTTCAACAAATGAAGCATTATCAGTTGAAATTGAATCCAGAAAAGTGTTCTTTTGGAGTGTCAGCTGGAAAATTTCTAGGGTATTTAGTCCACAACAGAGGAATAGAAGTTGACAAGAACAAAGCAAAGGCTATTATTGAAGCCAAACCACCTTCTACAAAGAAGGAGTTGCAAAGGTTTCTTGGTCAATTAAATTTCCTTCGAAGGTTTATATCTAACACTGCAGGGAAAACTAAAATCTTCTCGTCTTTGTAGAAATTGGAGGAAGGGGAAGAATTCAAGTGGTCCAGAGAGCATGATGAGGCCTTCGAAGCCATCAAGGGCTATCTAGCCAGTCCTCCTGTTTTGGCACCTCCCATCAAAGGAAAGCCAGTGAAGTTGTACTTAGCTGCAACACACGACTCAATAGGAGTACTGTTGGCTCAAGATAATGAGGATGGCAAGGAAAGAACAGTTTATTATCTTAGTAGGTTCCTAAACTCCTGTGAATGCAAGTATGCTGCAGTAGAGAAATTGTGTTTAGCTTTGTTTTATGCTTCCAAGAAACTCAGACATTATATGTTGCCTAGCGTAACTTATGTTATTTCTCAAACTGATGTAATTAAGCACATGCTTTCTAAGCCAGTGCTTAGTGGGAAGATTGGGAAATAGATAGTATCTTTAATTGAGTTTTGTCTTGAACATGTACCGCAAAAATCAGTAAAAGGCCAGGCATTGGCCAACTTTCTAGCTGATCATCCAAATGAGCTTGAGACACCAAGAGCGTTGGAAGCCACTGTGGTTGAGATCAAGCCATGGAAATTATGGTTCGATGGGTCAAGAACAGTTCAAATGGCTGGAGTAGGCATAGTTATTGAATCTCCCCAAGGGTTGAAAACCAAATATGGTTTTCGACTGAATGAGGGACAATGTTCCAATAATCAGGCAGAGTATGAAGCGCTGATCATAGGATTAGAAGTTTTGCTTAACTTAAAGGTGAGTGTTGCTGAAATCTTTGGAGATTCTCAGTTAGTGGTGAATCAGTTGAATGGACAGTTTAAATGCACTAGTCCAGCGTTGATAATTTATTATCAACAGGCCAAGAGGTTGATAGATCAGTTCTATATGCTCACTTTAACTTATGTTCCCAGATTCTTTAACGAAGAAGCTGATGAAATAGCCCAAAGGGCATCTGGTTTCAGAGTTCTAGCAGAAAATGAAAAGGAATTTTGTCAATTAACTTTGAGAAAATCTCTGCCCATGTTACAAAGTAGAATAACTGGTTTCGAAGTATTGGAAATTAATGCACCCACTAGTCAAAATGTTGATTGGAGGCAAGCATTGATTGAATATTTAACCAAACCAGACAGTGTTGCAGACAAGGCAACCAGATTGAAAGCAATAAACTACATAATGTACAACAATGAGCTATTCAAGAGAGGGATGGACGGTCTTCTGTTGAAATGCTTAAATAAGGTAAGTGCTTTTAAGGTAATGGCTGAAGTGCATGAAGGGATTTGTGGAGCACATCAAGCTGGCATAAAAATGAGATGGTTGATAAGGAGGTATGGTTATTATTGGCCTACCATCCTTAAAGATTGTATAGATTATGCAAAAGGGTGTCAAGCCTGTCAAAAAACAGGTCCACTCAAGCGTTTGTCAGTCACAGATTTACAATATGTGATAAAACCATGGCCTTTCAGGGGTTGGGCCATGGACAAGATTGGGATGATTTATCCTCCTTCATTGGAAAAGCATAAGTTTATCTTAGTGGCTACTGATTATTTCACAAAATGGGTGGAAGCACAAGTTTATCAGGAGGTAAAGCAAACCCATGTTATTGATTTCATAAAAGGAATCATATACAGGTTTGGAAGCCCTCAAACGATAACAGTGGATAATGGTTCCATATTCGAAGGGAAGCTGGTAAAGAACTTTGCTAGTAACCATGGAATTTCATTAATATATACCAGCACTTATTATGCTCAGTCAAATGGTCAAGCAGAATCAACCAACAAGATTATCAAGAGGGGGATTCAAAGAATGGTGGATCAGAACCCAGAGGTTTGGCATGAGTTGTTACTTGACACTTTGTGGGCATATAGAAATACAAAGAGGACTAGCACGGGCACTACTCCATTTGCCTTAACTTATGGACATGATGCTGTGTTGCCTATGGAGATTACTGTAAGATCTCAAAGAGTAGCATGTCAAAATAATTTGGATACAGGGTCTTATCATCAAGCCATGCACATGGAGTTAGAAGACATTGATGAAGCCAGAATAAAGGCTTTAAATCAAATCATGTTGCAAAAGGCAAGAGTAGCAAGGAGTTATAATAAAAGAGTCGCCCTTCGAAGCTTTGATGAAGGAGACCTTGTATGGAAGGTTATCCTTCCTATCAGGGATAGGAGGGTAAAAAGGGATGGATTAGGAAAATGGGCGCCAACATGGGAAGGGCCTCTTCAAATCCATAGAGTGTTGAGAGGAGGAGCCTATCATTTGAGAAATCTTGATGGTTATGTTCATCGAAGGAAAATCAATGGAAGCCATCTCAAAGCTTATACTCCATCAATATGGGAATCCTTTCATAGAAGATAGCTTTCGAGGGAAGGTTTCTGGGGTTTTCGATGGAATTGGATTATTTTTAAGCTAAAGCCAAAGCGAATCCCGAATTCGAGGCATTGGTTGTATAGCGGTAAGATTTTAATTGGTTTTGACATTCAGGAGTTCTTTCTATGAAGTTCATATATGATCACGTTTCAGCCAGTGTGTCATATTAGCATTCGAAGCCATGAAAGAGTCGAGCACTATCAACCAAATTTCCATTATATTTATGAAACAACAAAACAAAAGGAAACCCAAATGGGTTGAAACAAACCCAAGTGGATCTGAACAAAATAAACGCAAACAGATCCAAGGGATCTGAACAAAAAAAAAACCCCCCTCCGGCCTAAAAAAGCAAAAATGAAGATCATATTTGATCCTCACAGTCCCAAAGGAGAATCTTTAAGAAGATCCTCCCTCCGGGGGATTTTTTGCTTCGTGAGCCGAAACGACGGATGAGAGATCATCCCAGGTCCTAGCCAAGCAGAGACGTGAAGCTGTCTCCACGCACACCAGCTGGCTTCGAAGCTGTTCGACCTCGCTTCGAAGGGCCTGGAGATCCGTTTGGATCTCTCTCTTGAGCTCCATAAGCATGTTGGCTAGCCTAGCAATCTCAGCTGCAAGGTTGACAGAAAGAGTGGGCTGATCAGCATCCATGATTGGATATGTGGAGCGGGAGAGAGTGAAAGAAAGAATGCACCGTCCTGATAACACATTGGTGTATTTATAATCAAACGAGTACAAGGAGTCCACTTCAGTGATTATGGGCATTGATGAGTGGAAATACGCAAGGCTCAGAAGACGAAGGGTCTGAGAGCGTTTGGACGGCATGCCTTCTGATAATTAATGAATTGCAACTCACAAGGAGACGGCTGGGATGCCTCGAGAAATAAATAAGTTGGATAAATTAATTTAGACCGCGTGTGGTTGGTTTTCGAAGAGCTAGCGTGTTTCAGCGTTGTCAACATTGTTTATTATTTATTCGAGGGCTTCGAAGGGGAAGCCCAGTCAGGATTAAATAATACAAAAGTGCTTGGGAGAAATTTTTTTGTTTCTGTGATTTTCTTCATGCTTGTTACGTCCACGTTAGTATTTAGCATCAAAAGCAGAGTGAAAGCGGTAACGAAAGGCTAAACTACCAGTTCGTTGGTCAAAGCCAGTTGGAAACATAAATATGAATAAGCAGTTTTCATTTCATCAACTCGGAAGGTTACAAGTGGATTACATTGAGAAACCTATCTAAGGATCCATTACATTTGAATAAAGGATTACATTGAGAAACCTATCGAGGGTCTATTAGTATCTCGAAGCTGGGTCCCTAGGGATCAAAGCTGAGTCTCTAGGGATAATCCAACTGAGATACAAAGACTAGGACCAAGCTTCATTGAGACTTGATCCAAGTTCCTTACCAGTTATTGGTAGGGATATAGAGCTCCTAGCATCACAGTTGGAAGCTCATAGCTCCATAGGTAGGTAGGTGGGCTTCGAAGACCATTATTGGTTAGATTCTTTGGTCTTCGAAGCGACCGCTGGATACAGCCACATCGTGAGCATTGATGTGGCTATACCCAGAGGCCTTAGGGTTTAAGGGAAATTTCGTGAGAAATGATGTGGCTATGTTGGAAGCTTTTCTTCGAAAACAGAGGAGGCTTCATGATGGGTTTCTTTGGGGCCCTAACTGAGAAACGTGGTTTGGAAGTTGCTGAAAGAAGAAAAGCGAGGGAAGAAGACGTTTGTGAGTTTTCTTTTTCCCAAAGCCTCTATTTATACTAGTAAGTTTGAGAATATTCATTTATGGCTCTTTAAGAGACGGTAGGTGGAGCGTTGGCACAGTAATCTTTCTGAGTTTTGGAAAGTGGAAAACAGTGTTTGGTTTAATGACGGGTGTACTTGCCCAGGAGAATCGAATAACTAATGAAAGAATAAAGTACAAACTGTGTAAAGTTACAGAAAAGGACTAGTTACATTACAAATGCTAGTTAGAAGTTCTCGAAGGGAACTAAAATTAGCATCCAAAAGGGAAGTATGAGCTGCTCTTCTCCTCTGTTCCTCTCGAAGGGAAGGAATAAGTCGTGGGAGAATTGACTCATCCCTTAGTGCTTCACTCTCAAGTTCTGGGAAGCCCCTTGAAACTTCAGCTCTTTCTTCCCTAACTTTCTCCATCTCTTCTTGTAACCGTTGCATTTTCTTGTCAAGCTCTGAAAGCTTATCTCTTCGAGCCTGATATAAAGATAGACGAGAGGCGGTCTCGAGTGCTTTGGCTTCTAACTTGTTGGCCTTTTCGAAGGTCAATCCAATGCTCTCGGACAAGAAATGATTGTGAGCAATCAATTCACTGAACTGCTTGAGTTGCTCTTGGAGAGTGGAATTGATTGACATGGGAAGGCCTTGGGAGAGAAGTAAAGCTTGATGGCACACCTCAAAATGATAGGCTAAACCATGTTCGATCAGAGTAGGAAGTCCTAGTTGATTTAGAGTCTTCAGAAGACTCTTTAATATCAGAACCTCTTCATTCGAAAGAACATGTTTAATCCTAAAGGAGGGCAAGAGAAGAGGTGTGGACGGGCTCAAGAGTTGCTGAAGGCTTTCCAAGGGATTCGAAGAGATAAGAGGAGTGGGAGTAGCTATTTTATTACAAAATTCTTCCAATTGACTTTTAAAGAAGGATATGTCAAAAACCACTAAAGGCAAGTCAATTGGAGAAGAGGAAGATGTGGGATGGTCTTCAGGAAGAAGAGCCATGCCTGTTGCCTGCATAAGGTTTATAAGTTAAAGATAAGTTGAATGAAAAACAGGAAATGAAAGGTACGACTGATTGTCAAGAGTACCTGATCAGAGGAAGAGGCTGAACTGGAGCCTTGATCCTCAGCACTTCTAGGAGTATGGCTCTTCGAGGCCAAAGTAGGGTCCATCCTTAGAGGTCCCTCCCCTGAAACCTATGAGGGAGTGGGGGGGAAGTCTCTCTGAAGGATAGGAAGGGGCCCCAAGGTCTTCGAAGGAGCCAAGCTGGTCAGTACTTGTGCAAAGGTTGGCTCAGTAAGGAGTGACAGCAAAGTGTGCATGTCAATATCCTTTACAGCAGAGTCTTTCTGTATAGAAAGAGCTTGAGCAGGGGATGGCTGCAAAGGACAAAGGAAAGTTAGAGTGAATCCTTTCACAGTTCAAAAGGTGAGTGTTCAGAAGATACCTTTTGTGGGACATCTTCTAACGTTTGGCTTAAGGGCTCTATCACTTCTTGTGGAAGGTAGGGAGCAGGAGTTAGCTCCAATGCCTCAACAGGAGGTGCAGCTTGAGCCTACAAAGAAGTTGACAGTGAATCACGAGCACAAGAAACACATGAGAATGTGTGCAGTGTAAATTGACTTACTTCTTCTGGGGAGGAAGGTTTTTTTGGAGAAACAGGCCTCTTGGGAGGAGTTGTTTTCCTCACATAGAGGAGGGTCTCCTTCACTTGCCTTGTTTCACCTGGTTCGAACTCAAAGATTAGAATAAAGTTCTCTAACTCCTAAGGGAGTACTGAACCATAAATGAGAAAGGAATGTACCCTTGGAGGCCAGTATCTCTGTATCACTCTCTGTTTCTTCATCACTGGAAGAAACCTGAGGGCCACGCTTCCTAGTGGTCCTTGTCCTCTTCGAAGCTGAAGGGAAGGGGATAAGAAGGTAACTCGGATAAGAATATGGGAGCTTAAAGAGTAATTGGAAGGAAGGAAACCAACTTGGAGGTGCAGCTGAGGGCTCAAGATAGTACTTGGTGGGAATTACTTCTTTGGGCGGAGAAGTAATTTTTCTTCTCTTCGAAGCACTTTCTGAAGAAGAGGGGGCTCCTGCAGTATTGAATGTAATTAGGTTTGGTTTCGGCAGAAAAGAAGATGTGTTCAGGGACACTTACCTCTTTTTTGTGTTACCCTCGTAGATTGCCTTCTTGGTGGAGAGGGAGGAACGACCATTGCGATTGGAGAGGCTTCAACTGGAGTCAATTGCTGTTCAACTTCGCCTCCAGCAATGTCTTCGATCCCTCCAGCCAGGCCAAATGCGTTGTCAGAGGAAAAGGAGGACGAGTCATTTTTTCCTCCATGACCAAACTCAGACTTCTCAAACCTAATGTGGGCTAGAAACTGTTTGTAGGGTTTAACCCCTGAGAGGAAAGAGCAGTTAGAGTGCCACCAGTCGTCAAATGCAGGGGTGGTGCGCACTTCAGGTTCCCTGAAGTCCTGAGTAATTGTCCTCCTCAATGCATTTCGGGCTTGAGCAAACCCTGTCAGGAAATGCTCGACCGAGATGGGTGATCGTTCAGACATACAAATGTTGGCAAAGCCACAGCAAGGGGAAGGTATGCCTTGAACAAAGTCTAGCTGTCTAGCAAATTGTGCAGGGCAGTATACCTCTGCATGTGCTATGGACTTGAGGGTGTTCGACGAGGAAATAAAGATCTCTCTGCTCGTCAGAATGTTGCTCCATGCTTGGAGAGCTAGAGAGGATCTTCCTTGTCTATCCGCCAGAATGTTGAACAACCATGCTGGCCCAACAAGAATGGGGAATGGATTGGGCCACTCCCTGTCTGAGGCAAGACCAGCAAAAAAGCAGAGGTAGTACACCAAAGTCTGTGTTGTACTGTCCTCTGGGTGAACGTAGTTGTCACCGTGGACATTGGGCACTTCGACAAGGCCAGTAAGGGATTTAGACGCTTTGAAGGGACCCAACTCAGGAAAGTAGGCATGAAGCCATAGTTGAATAAACCATTGGGGGCCTCCCTGTGAGTGGTTCAAACCCTTCTGATAGAAGTCATACCCGGCCTTGTAGACGTGGCCAAGGAAGAAGGAGGCGAAGTCGAACTCTTCACCTCTAGCAAGTGCCAGTGCCACCGGAACGAATTCATTCATCACTCTTTTTCCAGAATGGCAGAAGATGTGCTTGCAGAGTGTGTAGAGGATGTAGGCAAAAAACTCTGTCTCGGTTACTTCCCCTACCAATTTCTTTTCCCTGATGCAGAAATGGGAAAAAGCCCCGTTTATGGCGGTCAGACGAGTAAAGCCCTCAGGGGGGAGGTATTCCTTGGTAGGGTCAAATTGGGGGCCATACGGAATAAGCCCCAGCATTTGGGTAACATCCAGAACTGTGGGTGCCATCATGCCACAGTTAAAGCGAAAGAAGTTGAAGGATGGGTCCCAATAGGCCAAAGCGGCCTGAATCAGAGAAGGATTTTGTGGGACCCCCCTTCGAAGGAGGGTAATAATTCTTTTTAAACCCACCTTCTCTAGATCGTCCGACTTCGCAGCCAACATGCGAGTGGTCCATATCTTCCAATCCTTGTCCAATGTAGGCCAGCAGGGAAAGGATTTCTTTGGAAAATTTTGCCAATCGAGGCTCGAACAAGCCCGGATTTCGGCATCCCCCAGTCGAGGATAATAAAGAGAAAGCCTAGCAGGGATTTCTCCTATGAGTTGAGGGCCCAAGATGTAAGTACCTTCTTCGCTAGGGTTTGGAATGACGACCTTGGCGTCGAGGTAGGGCTCTCCGGTCGGTCCCGGTGTTTTTCCTGACACGAACCGCCTCAATGCCAAAGAGGGAGTAGGATGTTCTGAGGCTGTTGGATCGCTAGAAGAAGCCATTGATTCGATTTGGTTTTAGCGTTGTTGGAGAGAAAGAGAGTTCTGTTCTTGAGGGATTTCGAGTTTGAAAAGCTTGAATGCGTAGAGTGCAAGGGATGGTTTTGAATTAATTCCGCTTTTATACTCCTGCAAGTGGGCCAGGCCTATAGTAGGCCCATACCCTGGGGTCCGCTGGGTTTGGTTTTTTCTCTTTTAATAGAGTTATTATTGTTAGAATTTCTATTTTAATAGTAAGTCCAAGTCCAGCGTATGGATAAAAAAGGGGAATTTCATTAAACAAAAACTGCTACTGGATTACGAAATTAAAATTTGCATATTTACACAAAAAGAGCAAAACAAGGGAAATCCTAGTTTCTATGAAAAGAAGTACAAATTAGGCCTTCGAAGGGCCTGGGTGCTGAGAAGTTGCTTTTTTATTCTCGAAGTAATGAGGAAAGGACCAAGTAACAAGGCTATGGAACTTGTTCCATGCAAATTGGAGGAATTTCAGCTCCATTTTCCTCATGTCTTCTTTGGAGTCTGACTCCAATTTCTTCTCCAGCAGAGGCCTAAAGCGGAGCACCAGTGTTTTGGCCTTCCTTCGAAGCTTAGCTTCTTTTGTGGGACGCTTCGCTTGTCGTCTTTTGAAGCGCCTTCGAAGCTTTTTGTCTGCATGGCCAGGTACCACTTCGAAGGACTCAGCGGTGAAGTTCTCAATCTGGTCATGCAACTTCTCAATCCTTTCTTTGGCAATGGCATAATCTTGAAGGATTTGATCGAAGCAATACGCAGCAGTATTGGCTTCGAGCCATGACCTGATCACTGGTAAGAAATCCAGGAAACAGTGGATTTGATAAGAAACCGCGGAGGGAATGGAACATAGTACCAGTGTTTCACAAGCCCATTTGAAATTGGTAAGTGGGACTTGTTCTTCCAGGATGTGGATATCCAGGAATGAGAAGGCCGCAAGGAGCTGCAGAGCTTTGCTCTTGTCAGTAGGATAGATGGAATAACCGTATTGCCATTGGAAATGAGGAGTGTTGATGGCAAGGTTATTCAACTCAGTGAACCAGTCGGGTTCCTCAGGAAGAGGAACCAACTTGTTGGTCTCTTCGAAATCAGCTGGGAAGTGTGGGGTTTGCACCTCTGTGAGCCAGAGGGTTCTTTGGGCTTGGGCCATGCGTTTAAAGTCGCAATAAGGGGCAGGCCCAAGGTAGTTTTCCTCCTGTTTTAGGAAAGGAGAAAACTTGAGAGAGGAGTAGATGGATTCGAGCATGCCCATGTGAACGGTATCGTTACCGCTCAAAGGCAGGAATTGACTCGCGAAAAGGGTTCGAAAGTGATGGAATCTGTTAGGTGTGGGGTCAGGTTGGTCAAACTTGACCAGAATGGTGCCAGTACTGGTATTGGAGGAATTTTCTTCCCAGGAGCCCCAGGTGGACCCATCACATGAGTTCGAACGGGTCAAAGAGGAATCCCAACCCGTGGGAGATGGGTTGGGGGTATGGAATGTTCGATCAGAAATAATTTTGCCTGCCAACATTCGAGGAGAATTTGGAGGAGACATTTGGGGAGAGTAAGATTGAGGATCAAGGTTATCTAGGATGAGATTGATTTCTGGAAGGGAGTCCATAAACGTGAGACTTCTTAGCGAAGAAGGCTCAAAATCGAAGGGGTTTATGAGGGGTAATGTGATTCGTTAAACCCTATCATTAACTGCCATTTATAGGAGAATTATTGTAGCTATCTTTGGGAAGTTCAATGGACGTGCATGGGAATGAAATCCTGTCATGTTTCGTGCGTCCGAATTTGAAGGGACATGGGCAGAGAACGTGTGCCATTAACATTTATTTAGCATAAATAAAATATTAATGCGGGGGGTGTGTTTACATCCTGAAAAGTGCCACCCAATGAAAAAATTCCACGTGGCCCCGAACGGTACGGCGGTTGTATGGAGCCTGTCCCGGTCGAGTACCAATTACAGAGGATTACGGAAATTAAGGGAGGCATTATTTTTATGGCAAACGGTGTCGTTTTAAAGTGAAACCGGTGTCGTTTGAGTAGTAATTAAACGCTGGTTTGGGAGATTATTGGATCTAATCGTTGATTTAGACTTTGCGATCATCGAACGGTGCCCTCACTGCCCTGTTTTATAACTGAAATTAAATTCAATTACAGGGAATCATTTTGGAAGCAGACGTGTTGCATTAATTCTCGTTGCTTGAAAATAGGAATCACGATCCAGGGAGTGGCCATGAACACCACGATCGATGCGAGCAGGGGAAGAAGGAATTCTGGAAATATCAACGTAACCGTTCGAAGGCCCCCTCAACCGTTTTATGTGGCCAACGTGGGTATCAATCGAAGACGTGGAGATCGAGGGCAGGGCCAGTGTCTATAAATAAAGAAGTGAAGCGAAGAGAGAAGCCCCCACAAAAAATTCATATCATCTGACAACTCATACAAAATGATTGCTCAGAGATCTATCTTAGATTAGTTTAGTTTAAAGTAGGATCTTTTTGTAAGTTGAAGGCTTATTTGCATGTAAGATTGCTTTCGATTAAATTCAAGTTCTCTTATTTTCTTGTAAGTTCTTTTCTTACCAAAGAATGGTCGTTTGTAAGTCCACTTTTGATTAAATTCAGTGTGCTTATTTTACTGTATTGTTCTTAGAAGAATCTTAAGAGTGTTTGTATACAAATCTACCTTTGATTAAATTCAGGTTTGTTTGTGTTCAATCATCTTTTCTGATTCGAAGCGCGTCAATCTTTTATTTGGTTGATACCTTAAGGAAAAATCCTCTTAGTTGAGGTAATCGAACGGATAACACAATTGCCTGATTGAAATTAGTTGTTTCAAATCAATTTGAAAAGAGTAATTTCATCTGTGAAGTTATTTCTTTTCTGGCACGCCCGCACACAATCATTTGCCATTTGATTGAGCTAATTCAGCCCAAACACACGTGTTACAAGACCTAGTAAATAGGGCACAGTAAATGGCCAATCAAAT
>BPLS01000661.1:262589-274169 GCA_019656275.1 Rhododendron kiyosumense
GTTACCATGTGTCTCGAGGTCAAAAGTCAAGATGATGCATATAAGCCAATCAAATGGTGCCACGTGTCAAAGTGACACAGTTATTATTTTTATTAAGCTTGGCCAATCAAATTAAGCCACTTGATAAAATAATAATTGTCTTTCTCAAAAAAAAAAGAAAGAAAGAAGGATAATTATTGAATTTTAATTATTTCTTTTATTATTTCTTTTACACTAAATAAAGAAATAATTAAAGAGAGATAAATATAAAAGAAGTAGAGATTGGTCATGACTCTCCATCCTACATCCTCTATAGATAGAGGTGTTGTCCTCTCATATTTCCCATCAACACATTGAAGCATACAAGTCTCAGAGCTCTGAAGATCAAAGCCCTCAAGCCCTCCAGAATTCTTCAAGTCCACATCAAACAAGAAGGTTCTTCAGATCAAAGCTTCAAAGCTTCGAAGAACATTCAAGTCAAATCTCCAAGCTTGTGGAGTTTTGAAGATCAAAGCAGTGAAGGCCCTTTAGAATCTTTCAAGTTCACATCAAGCCAAACGCTCTTCAGTTCAAAGCATCCAAGCCTTGAAGAACGTTCAAGCCAAGTCCACCACGTTAGTCTCCTTCAACCAAATCGAAGAAGATCTCAAATACCGACTTGAAAAGAAGCTCCAAAGCCCTCAAGTCAATATCCACAAATCCGTCATCTTTTTCACCCAAATTGAAGAAGGTCAAGCAATTCGACTTGAGAAGAAGCTTCAAAGCCCTCAAGTTAAAACCCGTCAAATTTGTTGTCATCTTCGCAAAGACCGCAGAAGATATCGCCTTTCAAATCGAGATCAAGCTGTCAACCCTCGTTTCAACAACCGAAGAGAAGAATCAGAGGATTAATTTTCTTTGAAAATTGCATCAGAGATTGTAACCCATAAATTTATCAAATTAATAAAATTGACTTATTTAGCATCTTTCCGTCTTTTTTTGTAGACTCGAATTTTGCGTGATACAGATTTTGGCACGACTGGTAGGACAATCTCTGCCACTCATCTCTTCTCTTTCCAAATCAAATTTGAAGGTTGCACATATTATCAAATATGTCTGAAGGAAGTAATTAAGAGTGCATCTTCCATAACGCCACACAAATCAAGCCTCTTCTCAAGCTCGTTGGGGGCAAAAGAAGTTGACACCGAGAAGGGCGAGCAAGTGTTTCTACACCCGTCCCTCTTCCAAAGGTCGAAAAAAAGCAAGAAATCTGGATCTTCTCCTCCTTGTGAAGATCTGCACTTTGAGTCTCTGGATTGCTCTAATGACGAAGTCATGCTGGTCATGATGGTGTAATTGTCTACTCTTGAGGAACAACTTGCGACGTTGACCAAGACAGTTGAGAAGCTTGTGAAGTACAATCAACGATAAGAAGTTCAACTTAAAGAGCTTTCAGATAAGGTGGATCAAGTGGAAATGTCAAGGTGCAGCGAGAAAAAGTCATCTGAATCTATGACCGAAGAAGCTCCACGCACCGTCCTCAAAACTTCGCTTGAACCTATTCAGCAAGACGTTCTCAAAACCTCGCACAAAGCTATGCCAGAAGATATTTTCTTAGTCTCGCACGAAGGTATTTCACACAAAGTACTCAAAGTCTCAACAAACCCAAAGACTTCAAGTAAAAAGATGCAAGTGTCCATTGATGGATCAATACCAACTAATCAATTGAAAGAATTCATCATGAGGGCAATTGCTGAAAGAGATGCAAGGGGATCTCAAACTTTTCGATCATACGCCAAGCTGTACACACAAAGGATCGAACAATTAAAGATGCCAGAAAATTATCAACCTCTGAAATTCCAACAATTTGATGGCAAAGGAGACCCTAAACAGCATCTTGCGCACTTTGTGGAGACATGTGGCAGTACTGGAACGGATGGAGATTTGCTTGTCAAACAATTTGTACGATCATTGAAAGATTATGCTTTTGATTGGTACATAGACCTAGAGCCGAATTCCGTAAACAATTGGGACCAATTGCAGTGAGATTTCCTCAATAGGTTTTTCAGCACATGACACATTGTCAACATGACTGAACTCAGCAACACTTGCCAGCAAAGAAGGTGAGTCGGTAATGGACTACATCAATAGTTGGAGAAGCTTGAGCCTCAATTTCAAAGATTACATGTCAGAAGCCTCAGCCATTGAGATGTGCACCAAAGGGATGTGTTGGAGCCTTCAATACATTTTGCAAGGCATACAACCAAAGACTTTTGAAGAGTTGGCCACACGAGCTCATGACATGGAGCTTAGCATCTCAATTTCTGAAAAAGAAGACAACTTTTTTCAATAACAACAAGATTAATGGCACCAAGAAAACTCTTTTTCAAGTGTCTTAAAAGCAAGTGGAGAGCCATCCTGCCAAGAGTCTAATTCTTCTGTTGGCTCACCAAAATTGGAGTACAATGACGAGGAGGACGAAGATGAAGCAACATTGTACTCAATCACGATGATCATTGAGCCTTCAAACCTCATAGCTCCACGAAGTCAACAAGTTATTCTTTGAAGTACATCAAATTCAGAAATGCTCTTGGATACGAGTCTAAACTATCTTCCATATTCGCAAATTTGAAAATTCTGCAACAGTCCATGAAGCATGAGTCTATACATGGGCTTCAAAAGCTGGAAGACAAGGGAGGAAAACTAACCAGACTGATTATTCTGGACGTCAAACCAAGGGCGGAACCAGGAATTGGTTCTGCCCTGGGCTAACCCAAAAAAAATTCGGTGGGGGCAAAATAGTGCGTATAACAATACCGCAGATATTGCTAGCACCGTCATATCATTGACCTCGCATATTGTGAATGTCCAAATTGTAATGAGTGATGACATCGGATATTTATTTCTTAAAAGTTAAATGCAATGGTGTCTTTAACATGCACAATATTAAAAAATGTTCCACATTTTTTTTTTGGTTCCATTATAATTTAAACCAAAAATAGTAGGATTGAAAGAACCAACATTTTAAACCAATTTAAGTACATCAGTCAGTGTTTTGAATAAACTAAATTAGTAAAACAACCAATGCTCTGTATTTAACAACATAAAAGCAAATCTAAACACACTAGTCGGTACTCTATATTTAATAACAGAATTACAAACCTAACACACCAGGCAGTGCTCTGCATAATAAGAAAATATTTACTGATCTAAAGCCTCTCAATTCGATGTACTGCCAATTGAAATCATTTGGATAGTGGGTTGGGCTGAATGAGATGATGGCCGATTTGACTAAAATTATTTGAACAAGAATTTTACATATAATTATTATTTTTTTTTTGGGTTTTTGTGATTGACATGGGCTATAGCCTATGGGAGACCAAGGCTAATTCCGCCCTTGCGTCAAACCAAGCAAGCGGTTACGGGAAGCTGCGCTTCAATTTTCTATTGCTCTTAATTTAGAGCACGAAGACAACTTCTAGTGGAAGAAGGAATACAGATTCCTATCCTAAATCAAATTCATCCAAATTGATTTCTCTCCAAGCAAAGGAAGAGAATCGGTGAAAGGTTATCCTAGTGGGCCCACAAATTTTGTAGGCTTCCGAAAAATTCAAGCGTTCAAAATTTGCCAAAGTTTCCTATGTTTAGGCTTTGGTGTTCAATTGCGATAGGCAATCTACTGGCAAACCGATTTCGTTGAGTTGACACACGCGTATAAAGTCCTAATTCCTTGTATATCATCGGCATTCAAACCTTTGGTTATTGCTGCAGGAATGGAAGGCCACATGATAGCAGCTTGGACATTGCTATGTCCAAGTCCAAGAAGGTGCATGCCCAATTTCATGCAAGGCCAGAGTCTCCAGATAAAACGAGCCCACGATCGGGTTCACAGAAAACGAATGGTCTGCGTTGTAGTGGAACCTCCCATCAGTTGGGCGAAGGCATGGGCTAGGGCACCATTTCGCCCAGCGAATGGTGCTCCATCCCCATGGTCACCGCGGTACAACCTGATTTTAAGATCTGCACTCTCGAAGTTTTGACTCTGAGAGAATATGAATTCTGCTTGGGAAGCCCATGTGTTGAATGCTCTGGTCACGACGGATATGGCATCCGAGCTAGTTCGGAGAGCGAACGCGTAAGTAAGCTGGTACCAAGTCAGAGGCCATTTCAGGTTACCGAAAAAAGAGTGAAATGAGAGACAGTATGGATGGTGTTGTGGGTGTGATTGGCCTCTTTTTTGCCATCTCACATCCAGTGGGTGCCGTTGACGATGTCAAGGACCCCACATCGAGGGGCCGTCATTTAGGACACAGTTTGGGCATCTAAAGCTCCAGTGATCTTGAGATGGTAATTGAGCTGGCCTGTTTTAACGACAGCCTCCAAGAAATCGTCGAAATCATCGTCGTTTGCAAGGGCTTGGTTAGGGGAGTAGTTCAATTAACCAAATGCATGCCTCAAGATATTTTTTTAGGTGTTGGAGACCTTTTATTGTCTTGCCTTTGTGGCATCCTTCCAAATGCTTAATAAAGTCGAAGGATGTTGGGTTTTCCGCATTGGGTTTTGATGGCCTTGCATGAGAGGGGAGAGGAAGGGCTAATGAGACGAGGAAAATGCATAAGAAAAGTTGAAATACTTTTGTTGCAATTTTTTTTGTTGAGGGAAGCTAGTAGCTAGCTAGCTAGTTGGGTACTTGGTGGATTTGTGAATTTGAATCCACTGTCTTAGGCCTATTTATAGCCTTCTATGAATGTGAATTTCTCAACTTGTTCTTCCAAGCAGTTGCCTTCCCTATGACTTGCTTTTGTCTTCTGGCCGGGACCACCACAACTTAAGTTGTTCTCAATTCCATGATTTTATGCATTCATATGCATTTCAAGAATGGCCTTAAAGAAAATTGGGTCGGAGTGTATTCAATCTATATTAGGTCCAAGTGATATGATAGATTCTTCACTGTTATTCTATAACGAATTGGTCCTTAAGCATGCGAACCGCAAGGGGCGGATCAATGCATGTACAAACTCCAAGTCATGTCATGTTGCTTGTATTTTGCTCTGCTCTTTTCTCAATATACCTGTTTATCTAGTAAATTAATATATGGCTTTGCAGATTAAAAAAAAAAAGAGGAGGATGGATTAGTAATATATGGCTTTCTCAATGTACTGCAAGGGGCCGATGACTGATGATCTATATATGGGCAGACTCTCGGGGTGGTATGAATAGGCTAACACGGAGAACACTCGATGGAGAAATAAAAACACGAGATGATTCCCCATTATAGGTCAAAATTAGGCATTGGCTTGTTCGCATTTCTTTTTTTCCCTCTTCTTCTTCCCCCTATCGCTGTGATGGTCTGTTTGGGGAACTCTGACCACACAAAGTTGGAAGAAAGGCCCACTCTACTAGTCCAGTGATCAACTTCCCAAAAACCTCCCTCCTAGAGGGAATTAATTCTTGATTCGAAAATCCCAAACAACTCTCCCTTGGATTTTGAGATAAATAAAAAAGACAAGAGTACATAATAAATGGAGGGAAACTTATTGAAAATCATGCATATGGTGAGGACGAATGGTTTTGACACCCCAAGTGAACAAACCCAAGGGGGTATCGTTGAGGATTTTCGAATCAAGAATTCCCACTAGAAGGGTGTTTTTTTGGGAAGTTGATCAATTGACTAATGATTTTCTAGGGGGAATTCTAATCAATTGACTAAGTATTTGCCACAACTTAGTACCCTGTCATCTAAGACGGGTAATACGAAGTCTTCCCACTTTGGGTCAATTAGTTTTGTTTATTTTCAAAGTCTCCCATTTGTATAATAAGTAACTATTCATAATTTGTTGCTAAGAACATTCATTTTATCCCAGCCAAGGCAAACACCAAAAATACGATGATCATCATATTTGTTTGGTGAAAAAAACTGAATAATTCAATGCATGTTACAAGTTTGGATGGTGATAAAATGCCACGATCACATTTGCTAGGGACACGACAAATTGTGCTGACTGTCCATTATACCCTTGTTTAGTCGAAGTGATAGAACTCAATACTCCACATGTTAGGGTACGGGTGACATTCTGGATTCCCAATGTACTTATAAATCGAGAGAATAGACAAAATAGAAACTGAACGTCTTCAGTCTTTTCAGTCAGTAACTAAGATGCATAAAATGAAGAATACTTTCTTGTTATTAGCTAAAAATGAAGAAGTAACTTTCTTGTTATTAGCTAAAAGTAAGAAACTGAAAGAGGACTTAGAGGGTTTCAAAAGAAGAATCAAATTGAAGAGAGGTGGAATATTGAAAGATTATATGTAGAGGAAGAGAGAGGGGAGAGAATGGGCCAAGTGGGTTTTCTATTGTAGTGAGAGGTAAATTACTGTGCATGTAGATGGAGTGATTATTCAGTGCCCCAGTGGCATTGCCCCAAGTGGCGCCCCAACAAACTCTTCACCACAAATTTTTCTGGGTTTCACGTTTGGTGATGGGTATAAATAATGAAGTGAAGAGTTGAAGCACCACGTGGTAATGCTCGTTCGGCATTGAATAAATCTTGTTCAAAGTGCTAGTAATTCATGTTAAGAAACAGAACCCCACGAAAAATAATGGTAAAATTGGCGAGATAAGACAAATGTTTTTGCAAAAAATAAAAAACAAAATTAAGAATAGAACTGCGATATTATCAAAAGATTACTACGGAGTACATGTTTCATCGTCGAGCTTCCTGCTATAAAATGTTTGTATGGTAGTCTTATTAGTTAAGCTATCAAATATTGTTGTAACGAACGCTATGAATGCAAGCTAAGAACGAGAAATTGAAAACTAAACAAGAAATCACAAAGACACAAGATATACGTGGTTCCCCAAGATGGGTACGTCCACGGGCGAGGAGAGAGAGGATTCACTAACCAACGTGAAGAAGAAATACAAGAGCCGGCTGTAATCCGTAACTCTAGAAAGGCCACAAATATGAAAGCCCAAAAGATACTTTAGAAGTTCCCCAAAAGCCCTATTTATAATAGGCTACAAAAACGGGAACAACATAATTAACCAATGTGGGACTAAGGAATAAAAGACATTCCTAACAATTCTCCACCTTGACTTGAATTCCACTGAACCAAATCACCAAATATAGCTCTCCCCTTCTAACCTCTTACTCGCCAAATGCCCCCGAGGGGCGATCAACTGCAAATACCAAGCAAGCCCAAGCAATGCTTGAACTTGGCAACCGGAACTGGTTTAGTCAACATATCTGCTGGGTTATCTGCCGTACCCACTTTCTTCACCTCAACTTGCTTCTGTGAGATGATATCCCGAACGAAGTGATACCTGACATCGATATGTTTGGTCCTCTCATGATACATAAGATTTTTAGTCAAATGTATAGCACTCTGCGAATCACAAAATACTGAACTCACGCCCTGTGCAAGACCAAGCTCACAAAGCAAACCTCTCATCCACAATGCCTCCTTCACAGCTTCAGCAATGGCCATATACTCCACTTCTGTTGTAGACAGCGCGACTGTAGCCTGTAAAGTAGCTTTCCAACTAATGGCACTTCCGGACTGAGTAAAAACATAACCTGTCAGAGACCTCCTCTTATCGTGGTCACCGGCAAAATCCGAATCAACATAACCAACAGCATGATCACCAGAATTGGCAACCCCAAATAATAAACCAACACTTGCAGTTCCACACAAATACCGTAGTATCCATTTCACAGCCTCCCAATGTGCCTTTCCTGGACGCCCCATATAACGACTAACGACACTAACTGCATGTGAAATATCAGGACGAGTACATACCATAGCATACATAAGGCTCCCAACTGCGCATGAATATGGAACCTGAGACATATACTTCTCCTCATCCTTCGACTGTGGTGACAACTCAGCTGAAAGTTGAAAGTGTGCTGCCAAAGGGGTACTGACTGGCTTCGAGTTCTGCATGGCAAAGCGCTCAAGCACTTTTAGAACATAAGACTTCTGATTCAAAAATAATTTGCCAGCTACTCGATCTCTGCAAATCTCCATACCCAAAATACGTTTTGCCACACCCAAATCTTTCATCTCAAATTCACCACCTAACTGTTGTTTCAACCTGTTGATTTCTGATACACTCTTGGCAGCAATAAGCATATCATCAACATACAACAGTAGATAAACAAATGAACCATCTGGAAGTTTTCGAAAATACACACAACTGTCATACTCACTCCTAGAATATGACTGGCTTATCATAAAAGTATCAAACCGCTTATACCACTGCCTAGGGGATTGTTTGAGGCCATACAAAGACTTACGAAGTAAACAAACGTGATCCTCCTTACCAGAAACAACAAATCCCTCAGGCTTACGCATATAAATCTGTTCTTCAAGCTCGCCATGCAAAAATGCAGTTTTGACATCAAGTTGCTCTAACTCAAGATCATAACATGCAACAATAGCAAGTAAAGTGCGAATGGAACTATGTTTTACAACTGGTGAAAATACCTCATTGTAATCAACACCCTCCTTCTGGCTGTATCCTTTCGCTACTAGCCGAGCTTTGAACCGAGCATCTTCTACCCCTGGAATACCTGGTTTGCGCTTGAAGACCCACTTGCACCCAACAATCCTCTTCCCTTTCAGCGGTTCTACTAACTCCCATGTCTGATTCTTCTGAAGAGACTCAATCTCCTCATTCATAGCAACAAACCACTGTGCAGACTCAGTGCTCGAAACAGCTTCTGTATAACTAGAAGGCTCCTCATACTCAACTGTCTCAGCAACTGATAAAGCATAGGCCACCATCTCAGAATAAGCCGAATACCTTTCAGGAGGCCGAATCTCCCTCCTTGGCCGATCTTTAGCAATAGTGCGTGGTTGCTCAACTAACGCATCAACCTCTGTGTCTGAACTCTTGAACTCCTCTTCAATTGGCTTCTCAATGTGCTTCTTCCCTGAGTCGGAAGTTCCAACTATATTAAAAACTCCACCTGCTTTGGAACACTCTGTTCCTGAACTGTAACATCAACCTGCTTAGACCCCTTAATCATAGAGTTTTCATCAAAAGTAACATCTCTACTGATCAAAAACTTTGAATCTTCAGGACACCACAATCTGTACCCTTTCACACCTGCCTGATAACCCAAGAAAATACACTTCTTGGCCCGTGGCTCTAACTTACCCTCATTCACATGAGCATAAGCTGGACACCCAAACACACGCAGCATAGAGTAATCAGCTTGATGACCTGACCATACCTCAAAAGGAGTCTTACACTCAATAGCAGTCGACGGAGACCTGTTCACCAAATAGCATGTCGTGGAAACGGCTTCAGCCCAAAATTCTTTGCCCAATCCGGAATTGGACAACATACAACGTGCCTTCTCCAAAAGAGTCCTGTTCATTCGTTCAGCCACACCATTCTGCTGAGGGGTTTTTCTCACTGTGTGATGCCTCACAATGCCCTCATCACTGCAGAACCTATCAAACTCGCCAAGACAAAACTCCATACCATTGTCAGTTCTCAAACGTTTTATTTTCTTACCAGTTTGATTCTCAATCAAAGTTTTAAACTGTTTGAATGTATTAAAGGCGTCACTCTTATGTTTCAACATATACACCCAAACCTTACGAGAGAAATCATCGATAATACTCATAAAATAACGAAAACCACCTTTAGAAGTTACCTCTGCGGGACCCCAAAGATCCGAGTGAAAATAATCCACCGTGCCTTTGGTGCGATGAACAGCTGTACTGAATTTTACCCTGCACTGCTTGCCGTAAACACAATGCTCACAGAAATCCAGCTTCTCAGTTTTCTGGCCACATAGCAAACCCTGTTTGCTCAAAACTGTCATCCCCCTCTCGCTCATATGCCCAAGGCGCATATGCCACAAACGAGTCAAGTCTGAATCTAAAACCTTTGATGAAGCAACCGTTGCTGCAGCACCTAAAACTGTACTGCCCTGGAGTGTATAGAGGTTACCACGCTTCTGACCCTTCATCAGTACTAATGCACCCTTAGAGACTTTCAAAACTCCACCTTCACCGAGGAATTTGCAACCATGAGAATCAAGAGCACCCAGGGATATAAGATTTTTCTTCAAATCTGGAACATGTCGAACCTCAGATAAAGTCCTAACAATACCGTCATGCATCCTAAGCTGAATCGTTCCTGAACCAACAGTCTTACAGGCCATATTGTTGCCCATCAAAACTGTACCACCATTGACCGCCTCATAAGTAGAAAACCACTCTCTATGCGGACACATGTGGTATGAACATCCAGAATCTAGAACCCACTCGGTATTAGAGCGAGAATCGCCCTCTGTAACTGATAACACATTATCTGACTCATCTGAACTTTCAGCAATTCCAGCAATTACTTTACCCTCTTTCTGGTCTTCTTTTTCCTTCTCCTTGAGCTTTAAACAGTCACTTTTCCAGTGCCCGGGTTTCTTGCAATAATTGCACTTTCCCTTCTTCTTACCTGATGACTTGGATCTTCCCCTATTACTCGACTCCACCCTTTCTGTTGTTCTTCCCCTAGCAAACAAACCCTCCGCATGCGCATCACCCTCACCTGACACTTTTTTCCTCAATTCTTTCGAATATAGGCTGGCTTTAACATCCTCCATGGATATCGTGTCTTTGCCATACAATAGGGTTGTAACAAAGTGCTCATACGAAAGTGGTAAAGAACATAGCAAAATTAGGGCTTGGTCCTCATCCTCAATTTTACTATCAATATTTTTCAGATCCATAATAATACGATTGAACTCGTCTAAATGATCTTTAACAGGTATACCTTCTCGCATACGAAACGTATAAAGACGTTGTTTAAGATATAACCTGTTGGTGAGCGACTTCGTCATATATATGCCTTCTAACTTCAGCCAAATTCCTGCTGCTGAAGTTTCTTCTTCCACCTCGCGAAGAACGTCATCTGCCAGACTCAACTGAATAGAACTCAAAGCTTTGGCATCCGTATCATCCCAATCTTCCTCTTTGATTCCAGAACTAGTCTTGCCTAACAAAGCTTTGTGCAATCCTTGTTGGGTTAACAGAGCCTTCATCTTTACTCTCCAAAGACTGAAACTGCTGCTCTGCCCATCAAACTTCGCAATCTCAAATTTAGCCGCCATAGCCACAATCGGAAAAGAAACCCTAGATTTTTCAACCTCAGGCTTTGATACCAGTTTGTTGTAACGAACGCTATGAATGCAAGCTAAGAACGAGAAATTGAAAACTAAACAAGAAATCACAAAGACACAAGATATACGTGGTTCCCCAAGATGGGTACGTCCACGGGCGAGGAGAGAGAGGATTCACTAACCAACGTGAAGAAGAAATACAAGAGCCGGCTGTAATCCGTAACTCTAGAAAGGCCACAAATATGAAAGCCCAAAAGATACTTTAGAAGTTCCCCAAAAGCCCTATTTATAATAGGCTACAAAAACGGGAACAACATAATTAACCAATGTGGGACTAAGGAATACAAGGCATTCCTAACAAATATGCATGTATTCGAGAATCTAAACATGTTATTGTTCATCCGCCAATAGTTGCTAGAGCTATGAAACTTTGTTCATCTTGATCAAAAGTTGTTAACCAGGTTTTATCAATTGAAAGCACCCATGG
>BPLS01000661.1:274179-285948 GCA_019656275.1 Rhododendron kiyosumense
ACGAATCAAAGATAAGAAAAACGTAATTTGTTTGTTGGATGAGGGAGAGAGGGTGCCGAGATAGAGAGAGAGGGGGGATGGGGGCGAGCTGGAAGAAAGGGTAGAGGATTATGTTTGTATGTAACCAACAAAAGGTATTTTCGTCCAAAACCATAACTTTTGCCCTCGATATCAAATACTGTTTAACTGACATTTAACAGAAGGGATCCATTTAGGGTAACGTTTTTAGATAGGAGTCAGTGTGAGCAATTTTTTAAACGTGAAGAGGTGTCCATGGATAACAGGAATAAGGGTAAAGCCTAGGAAATGGCTTCTTCGGGCCCTCAACTCCAATTAAGGCCTCATTTATATTAATGGCCCAACCCAATCCTAAAGGAGAAAAAAATGATTACAAAATCGCTGTCCACAGTCCGCTAGGCATGGCAATCGGACCCACTCTGTCTCAAACAAAACGAGTTTTTTTTTTCTCATTTTTGGGTATAGGGTCAGGGTTAAAATCCTAAAATTCGACCGGATTCAGCTAATTATCATTATACTTAAAATTTTAATATTTTTACCCTATTATTATCATCATTATCCTAAAACAACTTATATTCTTACCTTTATATTTTCCCCATTATACTAAGAAAATTGATATTCGCGCTCCCAAAATTATTAATGGCGCTCCTTTTTGTATGTGAAGTTACTAGTAACTTCACGTTATAAGTGGAGCACCATCAGTAATTTTGGGAGCACGAATATCAATTTCCTATACTAAACATGCACTTTATTTATAATTATTTTATTTTATTTTTAGATTAACGATTTTTTTAATTTCTTAAGGAGCAGGGCGGGGTGAGTAAACCCGTTCCCTGATCGAGGCGAGAACGGGGGTACCCAAAAATTACCCGATTAAGGTCGAGGACTGGTAATAATTTTCAGGTCGGAGAACACCAAAATCCGCTCCGCCCCGTTGCTAGTCCTACCAATCCCCCCACACACATATTCCGCATGATAAAAACTTTTTTACGGTGGAAACATGCGTGGATAATTGAATAAGTTTCTCTCATTGCGTATAGGACTATTAAAGAAAAAGAAAGAAATGTGATTGTAATTGAGTTATGCAAACAAGTAAAAATAAGCGATCGGGGTAGACATCTTGGTTAATTATTTACTTTCTAAATCATTTTATTTGGCTTAATAAATTTTGAATTGGAACTCGAATTTTCAAATTTGATTGAAGGATCCCAACAGTGTAAACTGTGTAAGGCTTTTTCCTAGAAGAGTTCATTATTCTCTCACAATATTACTCCTAAGAGATCGGAATCAATATAAGTAATATATTACTCCAATGAAAAAGGCATTTAGAACGTCCAATCATATATATATATAGTCCCTTTTTTATAAGGACTATCTTATTTTAATAAAATGCAGACCTTCCTTTCCCGATCGAATTTCGATGATCTGAGCCACTCATTGTGTTCAGAATATGATTTTAAGGATACCCGGCGAGAAATTAGCAAAAAAGATCGGGAAGGGCTTCATCCGAGCAGTTTTTGTTTGTTTTTTTATCTAACGGTTTAAATAAAAACTACTCAAATCAAGCCCTTCCCGGTCATTTTTTTTTGCCGATTTCTCGCGGGTACCCTTAAAATCACGTTCTGAACACATTGAGCGGTTTGGATTATCGAAATCAGATCGGGAAAGGTGAGAAATGGGTTGTCCGCATTTAAGGTCCTCATTTTAAGGTTCTCACTTGAAGATTTCTGTATATATATATATGTATATATATGAGTCAGTATATATATGAGTCCCCTTCTTATAAAGACTACCTTATTTTAATAAAATGCGGACCTCCCTTTTCCAATCGAATTTCGATGATCCGAGCCGCTCAATATGTTCAGAACATTATTTTAAGGGTACCCGTGAGAAATCAGCAAAAAAAAAGTTCGGGAAGGGCTTCATCCGAGCAGTTTTTGTTTGTTTTTTATCTAACGGTTCAAATAAAAACTGCTCAAATCAAGCCCTTTCCGTTCATTTTTTTTCCGATTTCTCTCTAATACCCTTAAAATCACGTTCTGAACACATTGCGCGGTTCGGATCATCGAAAACAGATCGGGAAATGCGAGAAATGAGAGGTCCGCATTTAAAATCCTCATTTTAAGGTCCTTATTTGAAAATTTCTATATATATATATATATATATATATATAATATTATCAAAGCAGTCAATATGCGAAGCAAGCTGACCGGAGAACTCATTAACCGGAAAGAAAAAGATTGATTAGATAAGGACTCCATAATATTCTTTGATAAATTAAAACGGATACGATCTTAACTCGAATGCACGATAGTACTTCGTAGTAAAAACACAAACAAGAAACACCCCATCTTTATTCCTTTATTTTGGGGATGACTTTAATTTAGTAACTTCCCTATATAAATGGCGTCCTTCAAGGGTATAAAGTCTTAATTCCTGTTATATCATCGTCATTTAAACCTTTGATTGTTGCTGGAGGAATGGTAGGGTACATGATAGCTTCTTCGACACTGCTATGTGCAAGTCCAAGAAGGTGCCCAATTTCATGCAAGGCCACAGTTTCCATATGATACGAACCCGCAACCGGGTTTACGGTAAACGAATAGTCCCCATTATAGTGAAACTTACCATCCTGGGGGGAAAAGGCATGGGCCAAGACCCCATTTTGCCCGAAGAATGGATACCCATCCCCATGTTCACCACGGTAGAACCCGATTTTAAGATCCGCGCTTGCGAAGTCTTGACTCTGGGAGAATGTGAATGGAGATTGGGAAGCCCACGTGCTAAAAGCTCTGGCCACGGCGGATATGGCATCCGATCTGGTTCCCGGAGCAAACGCGTAAGTGAGCTGGTACTTAGTAGGGGGCCATTTCGGGTTATTGGGAAAGAAAGCATAATGAGAGACAGTGTGGAGAGTCTTGTGTTCGTGATTGGTCTCTTTTTTGCCTGCTTGCATCCAATTAGTGCCATTAATGATGTCAGGGACCCCACATCGAGGGGCCGCCATTTGGGACACCGTTTCAGCATCTAAAGTTCCGGTAGTGTTCAAATGGAAATTGAGCTGGTATGTTTTGACGGCGACCTCCAATGAATCGTCAAAATTGTTGTCGTTGGCACTGGTTTCGTTGGGGGAGTAGTTTAGATAACCAAATGCCTCAAGATATTTTTTGAGTTGTTGGAGGCCTTTTACTGTCTGCCCTTTCTGAGATCCTTCCAAATGCTTAATGAAGTCGAAGGATGTTGGGTTTTCAGCATTGGGTTTTGATGGCTTTGCATGAGAGTGGAGAGAAAGGGCTAATGAGAAGAGGAAGATGTATAAGAAAAGCTGAAAAACTTTTGTTGCCATTTTTGAGGAAGAGAGAGGGAAGCTAGTAGATAGCTAGCTGGGGTACTTGGGTGGATTTGTGAATTTGAATCTCATCTCTTAGGCTTATTTATAGACTTAATTGTATGAAGAAAGTATGGGTGCTGTGTCACGTACGTTGAGAGTTCTTGGGTCCTCTGGGGCTCCACAGTCTCGGTCATACAAAATATTATTGGACTTAATTTTGTGCTCCATGTGTAGCTATTTGTTAATTAGATTGGTTTTCATTAATTAAAACAAGAATATAAATGGTTTTATTGGGTTATTTAAGATATGTTGGATCAAAACCAAAGGGAAGAAACATTACACCGTACCAAAGAAAGGAAAAGCAACGTACTCCACAGGCTTTGATACGTATATATGACAAAGATTGTTTGTTTATGGTAGTATACTGTTTTGAATTTTATCTAAAGTCAATATTATCACAATTAATCTTTTCATTTTTCTAGTTCAAAAGTTCACCACCAATAAGAAAAATTCCTGGTTCTGTCCTTGTCCAAAGTCTTGCACCTTTGTTTGGATTGATCTACAAAATATTATTGCACTCTTTGTGCTCCTATTCAATGGATGGAAGATGCTACAGCCACGACCAATGGTGGCTTGATTTTGCACCGACAGGTATGCGGATAGGGCCGGCCCTGAGGTGAAACCTGAAGTGCGGCCACTTTAGGCCTCCGGATTTTATGCAAAAATGGGGCCTCATTTTCCATAACAAAATTATATAATATATACTAAAGTTTCCACACTCTAGCACAAACTGACTTCAGGCCTAAGTTGTCGAAGCATTACACTTGAAGGTCCCTTGTTCGATACCAAGCAGTACGTTTCAGTGTTTTGGACTAACTATATTTTTTCTTATTTTTTTTAATTGGATCTAGGTGTAGATATCGAGTAGATAATACACGACTTTTGCCCCACTTGTAGCAATTCCTTATATGCTTTAGTGATTGTACCTCTAGTATAATAAATTAATTATGTTTTAGTGATCGTAGATGTTAACTCAAGAATATTTTGATAAGTTTTTTTAATTTTAATTTTAGTCTTAACTTCTGACGTCAAATTCACAAATTAAACCCAATTGACTAAAATAAACCAACATCATTTATTTCCATTCAACAAACTTTGATAAAATAATGTTCAAAATATTCGTTAGAGAAAACGTAGTATATGTGCGCTATTTTGTCATATTTGATTCATATATTTATAATGGTGTAAAATTTTTAGAAGTTTATTTTAGTTAATTTATGAAGCTAAAATACAATTTTAATCTTTTTTTAACTTATATTAGCCACCTATGTTGAAATTTTTTTCCGGAAGAACTAGGGCCTCATTTTAAAATTTGCTTTAAGCCTCCGAAATACCAGGGCCGGCCCTGTATGCGGAGCCCACTATGGGTCCTGCACGGATAATCCGAGCCGTTTAATAATTTTTTTAAAAACGACCGAGTGAGTGAGCTTGTAAAAATCAACTCAATCCGATATGTGTAAATGTTCGATTTAATCTTCCCATTTTTCATTAAATCTTCCCATTTTTGCCAATTTTTCGAAAAAAAAGTTTGGGTCAAATACCTACACATATAAGATTGAACTGATTTTTCAAAGGCCTACTCATTTTTTTTTATAAAATTATTGAACGGATCATTCATGCAGGATCCGGAGTGGGCCCTGCGTGCCTATCGGTGCAGAATTGGGCCACCATTGGTTGGTGGCCGTAGGTTTCTCATTGATGGGTATGTAGCTATTTGTTAGATTGGTGTTCATTAAAACGAGAATATAAATGATTTTATTGGGTTATTTGGATCATGGCAAGATATATTTTTCCTTAAAAATGTTAAACTTGTGAGGAGCTAGAAGTCGTGAGTCTGGTGGCTCCTTTCCATCCCCCAAAACAACACCTTAAGTAACAATATTTGGATGACCCCAAAGCTAGGATTTAAATTATGAAGCTTATGGCGACACCCGATTTCCGCTGCATAACATTAACATACGCTCGATAGTTGATATTGTTACACCGCAAACTAATTCAAATACGCTCGATATTGTTACATGGCAAGCTAAAGTGGGGCCCTGCTGAACTTTTTCCAAGCTAGCTGTTCTGGGCTAGCTTGCATGGAACTGGATCAAAATAAATTACTTTTTTTAGTAATTGTGGGAGTTTTAATTGTTGCGTGCAACTCGAATTAATCCCTAAAGTCACTCTCATAGTCATTTCACCCTCGCACACATATGCATGACGTAAGGTGGCCCCATGAATTGGGTCAAGGAGAATCAAACCTAATATTCTAGCTAATACCTAAATACTAGGTCAAGACTATCTAGCCAACCCGTTGAGTTAATTAGAGAATTCGTAGTGGACTAAGGTTCACAATGTAGAGGTCCACAATGGTATAATCAAAATTGAATAACCAAAATTTGCCACATCATATTTTCAAATTACAAAAACTAAAAACTTTTATTTTAATAGTTTTCAAACTAATAAAAAATTGTTTATTAGAAATACAAAGTAATTTTCCCAAAATAAATTTCCGAAATATTTTTCTGGAATACAAGATTTCAAAAAAGAAAACAGTTTTTGAAAAATAAAATTGAAAACTTTTCTTTTTGAAAAACAATTGTGTAATTTTAAAAAAAACTATTTTTTCAAATAATTTTTTGACATTATGGTCGAAAAAGATAGAGAGAGTGAAAATGGAGGAGAGATAAAAATTATGTGTAATGATGAGTGTACTTGATTAGAAAAATATGGGATTCACTAAATTTGATTATTGACAAAAGGTTGCTAATTTTGGTTATCCAATGGCCAAAATTTGATTAGTTGTTAAGAGATTACTAAATTTGATTATTCCGATGTGAACACTTTTTTTTAGCAAACATTACTAACATTAGCAACATTTTAATTTTAATTAGTCCACTGTGGATGCTCTTAGTAGGTAATCCTGTATTCATATTACTTGTACCTATTTTTTCCCTTAATCTTGACAAAAATATTAGGGTTGACGGAACCGAGTAAAGTCCTACAATTAAAATTTAGACGTCATAAAATGAAGAAACTGATTAATGACTGATAGGCGTGATATGTCGAGGGGAGTCTATAGGAGTAGAATTTTTCAATTTTAAGTCATGGCTAGAATGAGATGGATCTTGATCTTGATTGTAGCCCCCGTGATTAGTACTAAACCCAAAGACGACTGCTACTAGTCCTAATCATAAATTAGTGTGGAGGATAATTTTCAGGATTTTTTTATTTGATTTGAGAACTACTCAATTTTGACCAAACTGAGGCTAGTCGGTTGGTCAGGACTCTTACATCTCAATAGAAGATCAAAAGTTCGAGTACCTTCACTTGCGTAAGGGTGTTCTTCCCCTAGAGAGTGTTTTCCTTTGTTTCTTTATTTCTATCATATAATGAGTTTTAGGTCTGCTAAATGATCATAACAGCTCGAGCTCGGCTCGACTTTTGACTTGTTTAAACTTGTTTAGAACAAAATATAAGCCAATCTAAATCACGTTTCTTTTTTGTTTATTTCTGAATTCAAGCCAAACTTGAGCATATGAGCATTTGGCTCGATTGGCTCATGAACACTACTACAATAATCGTAAAAGATGACAGTTTAAAAGTGTCATTAAACGTGAAAGATGACAGTTTTGAAACTGTCATCTATGGAGCTGTCATTAAAAGTCTAGATTTGTTATGACAATAAAAAACTGTCATTAAACATATAAGATGACAGTTTAAACCTGTCATCTTTGTGATAAAAGATGATAGTCTTAATCTGTCATCTTTAATTGCAAAGATGACGGATTTAAACTGTCATCTTATCTGTTCTCCATTCAAGAAAAAAAAAAACCAATTCTCTTTCGAATGCGTGGCTGCCCACGTGGCACCCACGTGCCTCTCGCATGGCCGCCCAGTGGCACTTGTGTGTCGCCTACTTAGCACTTGTGTGGCCAGCAAATATTTGCTTGCCCCAGGACTTGAACTCAAGAACTTCAGTTCCTCGCGCGTGTGTTACTATCTGAGCTGGCACGCTTATTGTTAACAAAAGACAAACAAAAACATGTATAGTATATTTTCGAAAATTTTAAGATGAGCACTTTTAATGTCAGTTTTGGACGAAACTGTCATCGTAGACATTGAATGTATGAGATGACAGTTTTAAACTATCATCTTATATGTTTTTATGACACTTTCTGACTGTCATCTTTTATGATCAACTGCAATGTCAGTTCTAACTAAAACTGTCATTAAAAGGGCTTAGTTTCAATGTCGCTTTTAAGGAAAACTGTCATTAAAAGGTTTCCCATATGGGCTTCCGGAAGCGCATGTTTTAATGTCAGTTTTAAGCAAAAACTGACATTAAAGAAAAAGATAATAATGTCACTTTTATTCTAAACCGTCATCTTATATCGCAAAGATGACAGTTTGTAAGATGGACTGTCATCAAAAGTCTACCATCATATTTTCGATGACAATTTTACAAAAACTGTCATTGTTTCAATTTTTTGAGTGTCATCTTTTAAGGTTTTTGTAGTAGTGAAATAAAGAGGTCATTCTATAAATATTATAAATATAGGGATAGATTTAATAAATGCCTCAAAATACGAGACCTGCATCGACCTTTCATATGTATAATATTTTTACCATTTTTACAATAACATTGCATCCAATTAGCAAATGGGATTTTCACAACAATTGTCATAAAGAAAATATAATACGCGTTGTCTAGAAAATACTCCCCCGGGATCGTCCTACTAAACAATAAATATTGGTGATAAATGACTTCAATTAGCAAATGGGATTTTCACAACAATTGTCATAAAGAAAATATTATAAGATTCATTCAGTAATCCAATATAGATTTATTTTGAAGATATTATTGTTGGTCCCCAATAAAACTACAAGCAATTTTGAAAAAAAAAATAATGTATATACTGACTTTATTTTTTGATATTCCTTGCACCATTCAAATAAACTCATCGAGATCTATCAAACAATATTTATATTGCACAAAAAAAATATTTCGGTAAGTACATTATTTTTAAGCTTGAAAATTGCATGCAATTTCGTAAGAGGCAAATTTAATGAGAGAGAGGCAGTACAACAGAACTCAAAAAAAAAAAAAAAGGTAATGTAGGAGGGTGTACGTCACGGGTTAGCTTACGCGCACCACAGACTAGATCCTACAGCCCCTCCCACACCCATTTCACATGCTTACTCGCGGGGGTGAGATTACCCCAAGAATTGTTGGTGAAGGAAACAAAGGTCAACTTTTTTCTGGACGTGGATGTATTTTCTACCCATTATCCTACACTGTATGCAAGGACGTTAGCATTTTCCGTAAAAAAAATATTAAACGTTGGTGGAATCGGGGAGACTCCTCCAATTAGTCGTCGAATCCAAACGAAACTGAATTGAGTGATAGGCGTGTTTTGTGGGGGAGGAGTCTAGTGGAATATTAAAATTTGCATGGCCAGCTAGAATGAGCTAGATTGATCTTGACCTTGATTGTGCGATTTTGTACTAACCCAAAGATGACTGCTACTAAGTCCTCACCTTAAATTACTTGTGTGGAGATGATGTAGGACAAGATTTTATAAACTATTCTTAGTTTTATGATTCTTGAATAAGAATATAAAATCTTAGTTTCTGAATCTCTCGTTGACTAACATACTAATACCCCGCTGATGTATAGTACCATATGACAAAAAAACCAATGAGACTGGAGAGAGAGATCGCGCGCATTGCACTCCAATAAAATCGTGTTTTGAACTCACCCATTGGCCTCTGACTTGAATTAACTTGTGTAGGGTGGAGTCAACTTATTTGATTCTTGGCAAAAATGAAAAAAAAAAAAAATTATATGTAGGATTTTAGTCCAAAAGGATTTTAGCACAACCCATTTATCTCCCACAGCCCAGCCCCACCCAATTCACCATCCTTCAGTCGGCAGAGAAGACGTTACTCCGCGCGATCTTTATCCACAGACCCCCACGAAAGCTCGAGCTTAATTAGCTCGACTTTTGGCTTGTTCAAATTCGGTTAAAAAAATATATAAATCAAGCTCAATTACGTTTTTTCTTTTCTTTTTTTATGAGTTCAAGCGAAGCTTAAGCATATAAGCGTTTGGCTCAATAGGGTTGTGAACAAAGAGTTCATTTCATAAATATTACAAATATAGGGATAGATTTAATAAATGTTCCAAAATACGAGATCTGTATCGACCTTTCATATGTATATTTTTACCAGTTTTATATTACCATTGCATCCAAATAGGAAATATCATATGTGAGATATAAAAATTTAAGAGTTTGAGGGTTTTTAATTTAATAAATATGGCAAGTAATTAAATTTTATGTTAACGAGTCTAGATAGAAAGCTCGAAACTTCCCAAGTTTAAGCTCATACTTGAAAGCTCAAGATTGGTTTGCATGCATATTCCACAAGCTAAGCCGAGCTTATCACAAACACAAAATTTCAAGGTCAAGCCGAGCTTGAACAATTAACCTTAAAAAGTTTCAAGCTCAAGCCAAGGTTGAACACATGTATTAAGGAGTCAAGCTTGAGTAATATTATGCTTAATTGGTTTGTTAGCCTCAATTAGCATCCCTAAATTGACTTTGTTTCTTGTTTGGATTGAGTTTTGGGTTTGGTTGTCTCGTGAACCCTCACAATTGATGATCTCTTCAATCGATTGAAAAAAAAAATGAAGAAACAAGTCAATTATGACAAAACACCAACAAAATGTTTTTTTTTTTTCAATATATTGAAACTCAATTTATCTTTTAAAATTATGGAAACTCGTTTTTCAAATGCACGAAAAGGACAACGATGCCCATAGGACAGCTTTGATCAAAGTTCTCATTGTCTCGGTAAAATGTATTTGAAATTCGGAAAACAGAAAACCTAAAACGTTGGAAAAGAAAATAATACTTCTAAGCAGGGCAACATGTTTGTAACACACTCGTGATTTCCAGTTTTTTCATTTCGTTTAGGTGCACGTCCATACGGAGTTTTGCTTCATCTTATTTGCTAACTTTGGTTTATGATTGAAGAAGAAGACTAGAGGGGAAAAAAGAAGAAGAGAGAGAGTCTTCTGTAAAGTCCATTACCCGGACAATGTAAAAAGTCTTGTTTGCTAAGACCTGCTTTTATTGTTCTTGACAATTGATGAAAAGGAAAATGTAATACGCGTTGTCTAGAAAATACTCCCCCGGGATCATCCTTCTAAACAGTAATTGGTGATAAAAGACTGCAATTAGGAAATGGCCTTTTCACAACAATTGTCATAGAGAAGATATTATAAGTTTCATTCACTCCAATATAGATTTATTTTGATGATGTGTTAAAATATACTCCATTTATCCCATACCATATGGATATGGTTGGTCCCCTATAAAACTACTTGCAATTTTTGAAAAAAAAAAAATGTATACACTGACATTATTTTTTGATTTTGTTTGCTCCATTCAAATAAACTCATTGAGATCTATCAAATAATATCTATATTACACAAAAATTAATTCGGTAAGTATATTATTTTTAAGCTTAAAAATTGCATGTAATTTCGTAGGAGACAAATTTAACGAGACAGAGGCAGTATAACAAAACTCAAAAAAAAAAAAAAAATAGGTGACGCAGGAAGGTGTACGTCTTGGCTTAGCATGCGTGCACCACAAACTCGATCCTTCAGCTAGCCTCTCCTACACCCATTTCACATGCTTACTCGCAGGGGTGAGATTACCCCAAGAATTGTGGGTGAAGAGAATCAAATTACTTGAAACTTGAAAGCTTAGAAGAAAACAAAACTCAACTTTTTTCTGGACATGGATGTATTTTCTACCCATTATCCTACACCGAATGCGAGGAGGTTAGCATTTTTTCCTTAAAAAAAAAAATATTAAACGTTGGTGGAATCGGGGAGACTCCTCTAATTAGTCGTCGAATCCAAACGAAACTGAATTGAGTGATAGGCGTGTTTTGTGGGGAAGGAGTCTAGTGGAATATTAAAATTTGCATGGCCAGCTAGAATGAGCTAGATTGATCTTGACCTTGATTGTGCGATTTTGTACTAACCCAAAGATGACTGCTACTAAGTCCTCACCTTAAATTACTTGTGTGGAGATGATGTAGGACAAGATTTTATAAAATATTCTTAGTTTTATGATTCTTGAATAAGAATATAAAATCTTAGTTTCTGAATCTCTTGTTGACTAACATACTAATACCCCGCTGATGTATAGTGCCATATGACAAAAAAACCAATGAGACTGGAGAGAGAGATCGCGCGCATTGCACTCCAATAAAATCGTGTTTTGAACTCACCCATTGGCCTCTGACTTGAATTAACTTGTGTAGGGTGGAGTCAACTTATTTGATTCTTGGCAAAA
>BPLS01000661.1:285958-305449 GCA_019656275.1 Rhododendron kiyosumense
CATTTCTAATTTTTTCCTATGGGCAGAATTTGGTTAGTAATTAAGAGATTGTTAAATTTAATTATTCTTATGTGAATACTATTGTTTAGCAAACTTTGCTAACTTTAGGAACATTTTAGTTTTTGTTAAGCTATTGTGGGTATTTCCTCTATGACACTTGTGAAAACGCCATTGGCCAGGCAAATCGCATTCTTTCATCAAATCAGTTAACTGTCGAGACCAAAAATCTAACCGTCCAAATAGGACTTTAGACATGGTCCATTGGTTCTTGTTGCGGTCTTTACAGAAGTCTCATTTTTCCTCTAGTCTTCTTCAATCGAACATATTGAACTATGAACCCCCAGTCTAGCAAAGGAGTAAAACTTTGCAGACATTCAGGGGTTACCCAATGTTTTGGGCGGATGCCTTGGCTCTAGGAGTACTTTTTAAGATTTGGAATTTAATTTTCCACACAGTGAGTATTCTGAAATAAGTGGGGAGACTGTGACTAATGTTGTCGCGTTAGCCCCTCCCCCCCTCCCTCCGGAGTTTTGGATTGCACAGTCGGATCCATTTAATGGCTTGGCTGTAGGATTGTTCCTCTCTTACCAAATACTCCCTCCGTCCCAAATTGATTGTCCAATCCGCAAAACGGAGCGCTAAAAATAATACAATTTTTTCAAGAAAAAATTCAAACTTTTTTCACAAATTAAAAATTCGCATTGATATCTAGTAAGTTGTTGAAAAATTTTTGATTTTTTCTTGCAAAAATTGTATTATTTTTAGCGCTCCGTTTTGCGGATTGGACAATCAATTTGGGACGGAGGGAGTAAAATATAGTAAAAAACAAGGACGGAACTGTGTACAGGCGGGGTTGGGCTGTAGCCCAAGTTAATCCCCAAAAAAAGAAAAAAAAAAATATATTTATATGAAGGATTTTAGTCCAAAAGGATTTTAGCACAACCCATTTATCTCCCACAGCCCAGCCCCACTCAATTCACCATCCTTCAGTCGGCAGAGAAGACGTTACTCCGCGCGATCTTTATCCACAGACCCCCACGAACCGCTTCCTCCTGGCCCAGCTTTGCCTGGTTCATGCGCCGGCGACGGGAGCCATAGAGCCGCCCGTACCTCTCATCTTCCAATAGCTCGTCAGTCCTCCTCCTTCCATAATATTCTCCTTTCCCCACATTTTTATTGCGAAGAACTTCTCTCTCGACAGCGGAACATTATTTATTATCAACGCCGGCAGAGGATCTAAAACATTTCAAAGCATTACTCTTAAATAAAGATAAGCAAAAAGAAATACTCTGGTTTATTTATTTTTACATTTGTGCTGAAATACTACTATTCTAGTACGTTGAACCGCGAGGCTTCAAATCCATAAGTATTCTCTTATCATGCAGAGCTCTAGCTGATGTACTTAATTAGATTTGTACTTATGGTGTTAAATCCAGAGCACTGGCTGGTGTGCTTAGATTTAAATGTTGGTAAATGTCTTGGTTGGTGTGCTTAGATTTGCTCTGATGATGTTAAATGCATAGCACTCGTTGGTGTTTTTAAATTTGTTTTGATGTTAAATGCAAAGCACTACTAGCTGGTATGCTTAGATTTGCTTTGATGTTAATTGCATAGCACTACTGGCCAGTGTGCTTAAATTTGTTCTAATGTTGTTAATTCCAGAGCATTAGTAGTCTAGTATGCTTAAATTAATTTAACATATTGGTTTTTACAATCTTATTCTGTTAGATTTAAATTCTTAAATTTAAATTATAGATCGTAAAAAAAAAAAAGGAGGAAAAAATCTTGTATCGTTTTTCAAATCAAGAGTGAATAAATCAGAAAGTGATGCTTCTTCTCAATCCAATATTATGAGCAACCTCCTCCTATAATTCAAAGAGTCAAATTTAATGATACTTCTTTTATATGGGAGTCGGGTTACGTTTTCCGATATGGTAACATTCCGTTAATCAACATGTCTAAGTTTGGCTTTTTTTGGTTAGTACATATAAAATTAAATTAGCCCAGGGCATAATTCATTCTTGGTTCCGCCCTTGGTAAAAAAATAAAAAAAAATTAAGACTCCTGCAGTTTTAATGTAAAGTTGTTGTCTTAAATTTGATTTTTTTAGCTCCGATACCTAAAAATGTTTGAACCAATTTACGTACGCTTCAACTACTCTTAGGGGGACCAATTCCCCGTCCACTAGTAGTGGACCATTCAAATCGAAGCAAAGATTCTTATCAACTAGCCCAACAAGAATTGATAGCACGTGAAATATTTCGAACTTAAAATTTTGGGAGGAAGAAAACCATTAACGCGAAAACCACGACCACCACCAGGCCTTTTGTATTGAAATATGATTGAGAACAATGTTTAATTTTCTTCACAACTAGGACCATTTTTAAGGCAATGCAATATATGAGTGTTTTTCTTTTTCAAATACGAATTTATCTGCTCAACCGAAAGCAAGTATTCTAAGAACTCAGAATTAAATCGAGAATGCCGAACAAGCAGATTTTTACTTGTTTGATGCAGAAAAAGGTTAATTATAATAACCTATAAAGAATTATTTATCTCCTCCTTTTTTCGTAGACCAAATAATTCAACCGCTAATGGAATTTTCTATATCAATCAGCCGAAGAAACTAACTAAGTGCTTGTCTGGCGGTATAATTTAAAAAAGCATTCAAGAACTATATTCGAAAACTACAGTTTTTTCAAGAAACACCTAAAATTAGAAGTTTTGAACCTTATTATAACTCTACAAAATTGGAACCAATGAGTTCGATTGATACAGCGGAATTCACAAGAGATTAGTTAGCGTACTAATCCAAACGAGATAAACAACCCGTCGCAACGAGCAATTCTTGCGCACAAGAATGAAAAAGAAATTCTCTGCAATATTATTAATCAAGAAGCTGCCTAAACCCTAAGTTACAAACCTATATATAGGCGAAAACCCTAGAAATCCTAAAAATAAGCTTGGAAAATAAAAAGTCTCATAATTTGGGGCTTTCCTAAAATTGAAAACGGGAAAGAAAAACAAGATTTTCCCAAAAAGAATCAACTTTAAAGGAATTACGGACTAAGAGTTATTAACGAATCAAATCTTTCCTAAAACGGCAAAATAACGCAATTGAAAACCTAAACGAATGAATTAGGCCTAAAAACACTATTCATCATCAACCTGAGGTTGATGAGTATGGACCGGAACATGAAAATAAGTCAGCCCATCAAGTTTGGGCCTATTCTGAGCTCGTTCGAATTTAACCAATTCAGGTAATTTGAAACTAAACACCATTTGGACTTTCGGGGCTTGGCTCGACCCCTCTGTTTTAGGTGGTTTGATAGGCTCCTTATGACTGGAAGGAGCCATAACAACTTTATGTGATTCCCAATTAAAACTATAAGTGTTATCGCGACCCTTATAAACAATATCAACATCAAACTGCCAGGGTCTACCTAACAGTACATGACTAGCATCCATCTCAATTACATCACAGATAACTTCAGATCTATAAATTTTTCCAATTGAAAGAGGAAGTTTACAGATTTCAGTTACCTTCATCGTAGGGACTTTCTTTATCCAATCGATGCTGTATGGAGAGGGATGAGGTTAAGTTGGCAACTTCAGATGGTCCACCAGTCTTTTTGCCACGAAATTCTCACAACTCCCACTGTCCACGATCAAATCACATACTTTCTAATTGATGGAACAACTTGACCGAAAGATGTTATGACGCTGACTGGAATTTTCTGCCCTTGGCGCGAACAGCACCTGTTGCACCACACAATTCACTCGTTCCCCGTCCTCCTCTGCATAATCTACATCATAAGAATTTTCTTCTGGCCAATCCTCATCAGGCCCATTTTCTTCGCCACCCTCTTCTACCAGGCCCACCTTCCGATCTGGACACTCATTGGAGCGGTGTCCAGGTTTGCCACAATGAAAACACTTATCTCCAAAGGGCTTGGCATATGGATTAGGGGCCTTAGTTACGTTTCTGTTATTAGAGCTACTTGCCTGATTAGCTCCTCCAAATTTAGAACCACCACCAACTGTAGCCTTAGGTTGAAAAGCAGGCACTGTTGGTTGTTTCTCCTTCCCCTTATCAGCAACAAGAACAAACGACTCTCGACGGTACCCTAAATTAGCTGGTTTACACTCCATCTGTTCGGCCTTTATTGTCAGGTTAAGGGCGTCGTCAACTGCCCAAACTGGCTGTAACCCTATTCTTTCTTGAATTGAGGGCTTCAACCCGTTCATGTACCGCGCTACCCGCTGACTTTTAGTCTCACTCAGATTATTACGTTCTGAGAGTTGATTGAATTCAGTTGTGTAATAAAAAATAGACCTGGATCCCTGCGAACAGTTTTGGTATGACCGGAACAGATGTTGGTCATAGTCAGACGACAAGAACCTCTCCATTATAAGCTGTTTCATTCTGCGCCATGTTGCCACAGACTCCTTTCCTTGCCTTCGCCGTCTCATCTGCAATTGGTCCCACCAAACTGCACCGCCGCTCTTCAGTTTATAAGCGACCATCTTTACTTAATTGTTTCGACTCGGGAACCTCCATCATATTAAGGCACCTATCAACCTCTGAAATCCAGTCAAGAAACTCCTCCATCTGTAAATTACCGTTGAACGTGGGAAAGTCCACCTTCATGCGGTAATCATTGAACCTATGTTGTTGTTGCCCGACGAGACGGTCTTCTTGTTCTTCATTATCCTCAGGTTCGAATTCTTCACTCTCAGCATCATATATTACCATCTGACGACAACCGGCTGCGCCTCGGGCAAATCTTCCGGCACGATTCCGATCCTGGTTACGAGGTTGGCGATGGGCAAATCCCAACGCGCGATCCCCATCAACCCTCTCTGGCCTTTGGCGGATTTGTAGAGTCATCTCCTGCAGCATCTCACGAATCTCAGCGAACTGAGCGTGGGTATGTGCTTGTTGATCCTCCACCACCTTCCTTAGGTCAGTAAGCCCACGACCAACGTCAATGGGTGTGTCTTCTTCTGCGTTTGATGCCATCGAACCAGGTAAAGCCTTGCTCTGATACCATTTGACGCAGCGGAATTCATAAGAGATTAGTTAGCGTATTAATCCAAACGAGATAAACAACCCGTCGCAACGAGCAATTCTTGCGCACAAGAATGAAAGAGAAATTCTCTGTAATATTATTAATCAAAAAGCTGCCTAAACCCTAAGTTACAAACCTATATATAGGCGAAAACCCTAGAAACCCTAAAAATAAGCTTGGAAAATAAAAAGTCTCATAATTTGGGGCTTTTCCTAAAATTGAAAACGGGAAAGAAAAACAAGACTTTCCCAAAAAGAATCAACTTTAAAGGAATTACGGATTAAGAGTTATTAACGAATCAAATTTTTCCTAAAACGGCAAAATAACACAATTGAAAGACTAAACGAATGAATTAGGCCTAAGACCGGAACACGAAAATAAGTCAGCCCACCAAGTTTGGGCCTATTCTGAGCTCGTTCGAATTTAACCAATTCGGGTAATCTGAAACTAAACACCGTCTGGACTTTCGGGGCTTGGCTCGATCCAGCTGATCATGGAATTGGGTCTCCACAAACTCTACATCATCGATCGTTAGAAACATGTTGCCCTGGGTCTCGGGGGGGCTGCTCTCCCCCTTGGGGAGAGCAGCGCGCTGCTGCCCCCTTTTTGGGGCCCATCCCGGTCTCGCTCCGATGATCCGAATCGTTCACTTTGTAGAGCTCGTCGAGTAGAACAACTATGCAAAAAATCAGCTTAATTGGATATCATTAAGTGCTTGATCGGAGCCTTTTTACTTTGAAAAGCATGGATCCGAAACACTGAATCAAATCCATTATTCCCAATGGACCAAGAGTTATATAGGCTCCGATCAGGCACTTAATGATATCCAATTAAGCTGATTTTTTGCATAGTTATTCTACTCGACGAGCTCTACAAAGTGAACGATTCCGATCATCGGAGCGAGACCGGGATGGGCCCCAAAAAGGGGGCAGCAGCGCGCTGCTCTCCCCAAGGGGGAGAGTAGCCCCCCGAGTCCGTTGCCCTGTTTTGTGTATTACTTTCCTTTCCACCATGTTAGATTTTCTGTTTTCCGACTTCCGAGATAATGAGAACTTTTATAAAAGTTTCCTATTTGCATCGCTTTAATTTCGTTTTCGTGCAATTCTAAATTGATTTCTTTCCCTTAATTTCAAAAGAAAAATAGAGAACTGATTTGTTTTCCAACCAAAAATTCTGAAAATAGTTCTCCTAATGTAGATTAAGATTCTGAAAGGTGGTCTTGTTTGGTAACCATTTCACTTTTAGTTTTTTGTTTTTCTTTTCATAATTTGTAAAAATTGGACATGGAAGTATGTTTGGTTGTCTATTTTCAATTGCCAAAAAGAGAGAATGATTTTCAAAATTTTTGAAAATTGAAGAAGTAGCAAAACTGAGCTTTCACTTTTTCTAAAAGCAAAAACCGATCCAATTCTTCCACGTGCCCGGAGCACGTTCAAGTCTGGGGAGGGACCGTTCTTTTTTTCGGGTCTCCAAACCCAGGCCATGAGAAGGTAAGGTCTTGGGAGGGAACGTTCTTTTTTTTTGGGTCTCCAAACACAGGCCATGAGAAGGTATGAGAGAGAGAGAGAGAGAGATTTTTTAGTGCCAAGCGAGTATATCCCACGTGGTATCCGCTCGACGCATCTAAGCCGTCCAATATACTTTTGGATAGTTTGGATTCAAACTTTCTCTCTCCTCTCACCCCAACACTTCTCTCTCCTTTTCTCTCTCCAAATCTGAGCTGTTCAAAAATAAAATGGATGGCTCGGATGCGCGAGTGGTCACTACGAGGTACCCGCTCGGCATTGAAAATTTTTTCCTCTCACTCAAACGAAGTGCAGCAACCTCTGATCCAAGGGCGGAGCCAGGATTTTCGTCCAGTGGGGTCGAAAATTGAACTATGTATGATTTAGAGTGCAAGAACGACGTTTTGAAAATTTTTGTGGGTAGAAATTCTATTTTGACTCCTCTTTTTCCTAAGTACAAAACCCTTATATATGGGTTGGGGCGAAAATGAATTTTAAAGGGGGGTCAAATGAGTAAAAATTGGGTAAAAATTATACCAATCTCTAACAAAATTTGGGAGGCAGCGGGGTCGGCCGCCCCCCCTTGTCCCTTGCTCCCTCCGCCCCTGCTCTGATCTACCTCAAGTTCTTGATCAACTCTCAAGTTCTCTCTCTCTCTTGACTCTCTCCGGTCTTAACCCTCTCTGATCTCGACCCTCTCTCTGATGACTGATCGACTCTGACTCTCTCCAACCCTACGCTAGTGCTATCCCGATCGACCGAGTCTCCAACTCTACGCCATTGCTTCATCTTTCTCATGTGCCCAATAAAATTTAACGTACCCAAAAAAAATAAAAAAATGAAAGGCTTTTTTATTCATGTCAATCATGTTTACGTATTTTGCTCTCTTTTTTTTTTAAAACAAGATTGACACAAACATATTTTTTGCTTTCACTTTTTTTTGAGAAAAAGTAAAAACTGATTTTGGTAAATAGAAAACAGAAAACAGAAAAGTGGCAGCGTTACCAAACATAACCTTTATATTCTTATTTTCAAGAATTTGAAAGATTTACGGTGAGGACTTAGTAG
Source organism: Rhododendron kiyosumense (assembly GCA_019656275.1). Classification (NCBI taxonomy): domain Eukaryota; kingdom Viridiplantae; phylum Streptophyta; class Magnoliopsida; order Ericales; family Ericaceae; genus Rhododendron; species Rhododendron kiyosumense. Next base: position 293,604 of record BPLS01000661.1, read on the forward strand.
CTAGCAGTCGTCTTTGGGTTAGTACAAAATCTCACAATCAAGATCCAGATCAATCTCATTCTAGCCAAGCCTATCACTCATTCAGTTTCGTGCACAATCAAGATTAAGATCAAGATCAATCTCATTCTAGCCACGCCTATCACTCACGACTCATTCAGTTTCATGCACAATCAAGATTAAGATCAAGATCATTCTAGCCACGCTTATCACTCATTAAGTTTCGTGCACAATCAAGATCAAGAACAAGATCAATCTCATTCCAGCTGCCTTGCCTGTCACTCACTCAATTTCGTTTGTATATGACGTCTAATTGGAGGACCCTCCCCGATTCCATCAACGTTTAAAATTCATATGGAAAATGCTATTGCAAACCTCCTCCCGTTCGATTTAGGATAATTGGTAGAAAGTAAATCTATATCGGGAGTATTTATTATCCTTCGCCTAGTGAGTAAAAATCATTCTCATTGTTGCCCCCACCTTCAAACGGAAAATTGTTCTCTTTCCTCTTTGTCTTGACTTTCCCCTTCATTTTCAGGCGTGTAATAATCATGACAGTGACATCTATTATTTTTATTATGGACAAAAAAGAAAAAACCATTGTGGAACTTAACATCGCTAAATTTAGCAACCTTTAAATTTTATTGAATAATAAAATGTTGTTGCCACAAATTTTAATTATCTAATTTTGATTAGTCCATTGTGATACTCTAAGTAAATAGGAGTTTGGAGTGGTATGAATGGAAGACATAGGGATGGTAAAGGCTTGCCTTTGTGCCTTTTCTTTTCAGATAAAAAACAGACTCTGTTTTAACAGCATTAGAGCATCTCCAAACTGTATTTAAAATTTTAAGATGTCAAATTTTCTGAATACTTATGTCGCTATTTGACACCTCTAAAAATCGGGTGTCATAGTATTGTTCTTCCAACTATGGTGTCAAACATTTCAAGCTTTTCTGGTCGTTAATTTCTAGGTCTCGGACTCATTCGAGATACGCTTAAACTGACAAGGACTCCCAATTTTCAACATAAAATTGATTAATCTCCGAATCAAGAATCGCCACTAGAAGGGTGGTTCTGGAGGGAATTCTTTTGGTCTTATTGGCTGCTGCCACTATCTAGTACCCCATCCATCGTCTGATACCAAAGACCAATCAACCTCAATCAAAACTGCATAATTAGACTCGATCCCTTCCAAAATCCGTAGACTATGGGGTCAATTAATTTCGTTTGTTTACAAAAAGGTCTCTCTCATTTGTAAAATAAGTATCCAGTCATAATTTGCGGCTAAGAACATTCATTTGATCCCAACTGAGACGAACACAAAAATTACAACGATGATCATAGTAATTACCTGAAAAAACTGAATAATAATTCAATTCATGTTTTAAATTTATATATTTGAAGATATTAATTAAATATTGTTCAAGAGGTAAGAGTGCTAATGACTTCTTGTTAGGAGTACTTCGACTTCCCCTGATTCTCATAATTCATACTGACATATATATCCCAACGATAAAAATCATAGTGAAGATTGATGAAATATTGTTATGAAAAGATAACTAATAAGGTTTTCAAAGTGGAAAATGTCGAGCTTCATATTTTTAAAAAATTGTATGTTAGCTTATATTTACGGTATCAAATTAAATATGCCTCTATGTATGAATCTAAATATGTTCGGCTGCTGATTTTGTCACTCTTTTTTTTGTTAATGCTATTTGTCGTGTATTTTTTTTTTATTGATCGGCACCCGATCGTTCTTCGGTCCAGCGGTAGTCTACCGTGGACACCACCCAGCCCAACACAAAAGCCGGGCTTAAGGGTAAAGCCCAGGAAACAGCTTCTTCGGGCCCCCAACTGCAATTAAGGCTAATACTCTCAAGTATACTACAAGGCCTCCTTTGTATTAATGGCCCAACACAATCGAAAAGGCAAAGCCCAGGTGATAAAAGGATTTTTTCTTTGTACAATTGATGGAATCAAAGCAAAGACATTTAGAACGTCGTATTGTATATGTGTGTATATATAAACTATCGAAATAATCAATATGCGAGCAAAATGATCAGGAAACTCATTAACCAAAAAGAAAAAAAGGCCAATAAGATAAGGACTCTATCATATTCTTTGACAAAAGCTGATACATCTCAACTTGAATACACAATAGTCCTTCGTAGAAAAAACAAAAGAAAAAACACAAATAAGAAATACCCCATCTTTATTCCATTATTTTGGGAGGACTTTAATTTAGTAACTTCCCTATATCAATGGCGTCGGTAGATTATAGAAACCATGGCCAAAGTATTCCTTCACGCGTATAAAGTCTTAATTCCTCGTATCATCGTCAGTCGTCACCCAAACCTTTGATTGTGGCTGGAGGAATGCGAGGGAACATGATAGCATCTTGGACATTGCTATGTCCAAGTCCAAGGAGGTGCCCAATTTCATGCAAGGCCACAGTCTCCAGATGATACGAACCAGCAACCGGGTTCACGGTAAACGAATAGTCCCCGTTGTAGTGAAACTTACCATCAGTAGGGGGAAAGGCATGGGCCAAGACCCCATCTTGCCCGTTGAATAGTGCCCCGTCCCCATGTTCACCGCGGTAGAATCCGATTTGAAGATCCGCGCTTGCGGAGTCTTGACTCTGAGAGAATGTAAATTGAGTTTGGGAAGCCCACGTACTAAATGCTCTGGCCACGGCAGATATGGCATCCGAAGGGGTTCCCGAGGGAAACCCATAAGTGAGCTGGTATTGAGTAGGGGGCCATTTCGGGCTACCGTTAAAGAAAGCATAATGAGAGACAGTGTGGAGAGTGTTAGTGTGTGTGATTGGTCTCTTTTTTGCCTGCTTGCATCCAGTTAGTGCCATTAATGATGTCAGGTACCTTGCATTGAGGGCCATCCACTACTACAAAATAGTATAAAGATAACGGTCAAAAAACTAAAAAGATCTCACTTTTTGTAAAAGCGTAATAAAATGTTATGGACTATAATTTTAATCTCAGTTATACGAAAAAACTAAGATGGAAAGATTTTTTAATCTCAGTGATCTAAAAAGTGAGATTGTAACTTGAAGAATAGATCTCAATCTAAAAAAATTGAGATGAAAGATTTTTAATCTCAATAATCTAAAAGTGAGATTATAACTTAAAAAATAGATCTCGTTTTTGAAAAACTGAGATTGTATATGAAAGAATATATCTCATTTCGGAAAAACTGAGATAAAAAGAACCTTTAATCTCAATCATCTAGAAACTGAGATCGTAAGTTAGAGAATACATCACTTTTTTTTTTTAGACTTAAGATGAAAGCTCTTATATATATAGGAAAAGTTGAAAGTTGCTTGCCCCTTAATCGACTCCGCGCGCAATACCCCCAAATAAATGTCACTCTCAATTACTATTCTACAAAAAAATATTTTGTCAAAAAATGGGGTACTTTCAGCTATGAAAATATATTTCGTCACCAAATAGGTACCTTGTATGGTGACAAAATTTATGAAGGTTGCATTTCGAGTATAACTCTATGCTCAAAACTCTATTAATTGAGATAATTCAAATTGAGTTTGAACAATAACACAAAGAGCTACAACTTTCATGTTTATCAAAATTTCTAATTTTAATATTTAAAGGTTCAAAATGATGTTCGAAATATATTTTAATGTTAAACACATATGTTATATATTAAATATTTCAATTATATATTAAAAAGTGTATTTGGTGCAGTTGGTTGAAGCTTTTATGCAAAACTCAAGAGACTTAGGTTCAAAACCCAACAGGACAAATAAAGTGAGATTTTTTACCTTAGGAAAACGCCACTTTTAATTTTGGTTTTTTCAAAAACGGAGATTATTACTCTCTAAACAACCACGGTTTTATAATGAAACTGAGATGTTAAGCTATTAAAGGTCATGGTTTTGTAATTTTTAATCACAGTTTTTATGTTTTTAATCACGGTTTTAATGAGTTTTAATCACAGTTTTTATCCTGTGGTTAAAAGATTAGGACTTTTAGTTACACCTTGATAGACCACGGTTTTGAATACAAGATTAAAAGTGAATGATCACACCAAATGACCGAGATCTTTATCTATTTTTGTAGTAGTGATCATTTGGGACACCGTTTCGGCATCTAAAGTTCCAGTAGTTTTCAGATGGAAATTGAGTTGATATGTTTTGACGGTGGCCTCCAACAAATCGTCAAAATTGTCATCATTGGCATCGGTTTCGTTAGGGGATCGAGTAGTTTAGATAACCAAATGCCTCAAGATATTTCTTCAGTTGTTGGAGGCCTTTTATTGTTTGCTCTTTTTGACATCCTTCCAAATGCTTAATAAAGTCGAAGGATGTTGGGTTTTCCGCCTTGGGTTTTGATGGCCTTGCATGAGAGGGGAAAGAATGGGCTAATGAGAAGAGGAAGATGCATAAGATAAGCTGAAAAACTTTTGTTGCCATTTTTGAGGTAGAGAGAGGGAAGCCAGTAGCTAGCTAGCTGGGTACTAGCTTGGTGGATTTGTGAATTTGAATCTCATCTCTTAGGCCTATTTATAGACTTGTATGAAGAAAATATGGGTCGTGTGTCACGTTGAGAGTTGCTCTTTCAAGGAGGCCAGGTGCTTTCTCAATGACCACTGCTTGGGTCCCCCGGGGTTCCACAGTCCTAGGTCACGTTCTGCTAAGATTATTTTTTAAATACTTATTTCTCGCTTTACAAAATTGATAATTCTCTTACAAAACATTACATTAAATTCAAAATATAAGTGCGTATTTAAGATATATGTTCTTATTTTTCTTAACAAAATGGGGCCTTCAGTCATACTCTGCAATCTACACGAATGTTTGGATTCTACAAAATATTATGGCACTTTTTGTGCTCCCAATTGATGCGTATTTAGCTATTTGTTAGATTGGTGTTCATTAAAACGAGTATATAAATTGTTTTATTGGGTTATTTGGTTCATGGCAAGATATATTTCTGTGAAAAGGTACAACCTTGTGATCAGGAGGTAGGAGTCGTGTGTGTCTGGTGGCTCCTTTCCAGAAAGAAAGTGCTTAGAGAATGTCTTTGGAGCAACTTTTTTAAGATTTGGAAGTAAAGAATGAGTGTGAAAGCTTGATGAGAGAGAAAGAAAATTCAGGGCTCTTCCTCTTGAGTGGAGGGGTATATTTATAAGCAAAAGCCAAGGATTTTGAATTCAAATGGGGGAGGTATTTTTTGGGCGGGCTCGAAGTGCTTTTTCAGCTAAGTCAACTTGTAACTCTTGCTCAAGTGGCCTGGTCGACATCTTTCTGAGCTAGTCAGAACTTTATCCAAAATGTCGTGCGGTTGACCTCATGACCTCGTATGGTATATTGAAATTCATTACGCCACGTGGTGTAATGATGTACCGTGCGGTACTAAGAGTCCAATTTCGGGCCCTTGGGCTTTTGGGTTGAGGGAGTTCTTCATCCAAGTTCTCAAAGGTATTGTTTCATTTATTTCATTATCAGGACATTCAAAGAACCTCTGAGGTCTAGATTGAGGTGTCTACGCTAGCTACTAAAAATGGCAATAAAAGTATTCCAAGGAACCTCTGGTGTCGCTAATTTTTGGAACAGAGTAGCGCCTTTGACTATCGCCGAACTCAAAATTGCTATGGACCTCCAGGTAGAAGTTGGCCCATTTGTTAGTATTGGGAAGGCCAGTAATCAATGGGCCGGTCCATATTGGGGCGGGTAGTCAGGTATCAACGACTGGTTTGGCCGTGCTGAGACATGGTATAAGTGTGGAAAAGATCGGCGACGCAGAAGTTAAGGTTGTGGCTATCAATGAGGGCAATAACTGACATGATGATCATGTAACTATTTATTGCCAGTTGGTGAGGGGCTAAGCTAAACCTAGACAAAAACCTCCTTAAGGAAGGGGTGAAGAGGAAATCGAAGCCTGACCTCGCTAATAGCCATCAGAGAGGCACAGTGATGTGCTCGAGATGATCTTTCCCCTGATCCTTAATCTCTTTACCCTTGACTCGACTGAGCACCAAGTCGGTCGGAATGTTGTACCGTTGACAAAATTCCTCGTACTTCCCAGGCTTGCCACTAAAGAAATGGGTGTGGGGGCATAGTCTGCCCTTGTCAAAGAGGTCGTCGTCGCTCGGCACGGAGGTTGTGGCCTCTGCGCCGGAGTTTAGTCTCGACTTAGTCTCACGTCCCAGCTAAGGCTCAGTGTTTGAAGCTTTGAACCAGTGAAGTCGATCTCTGGCTCGGTGTTAAACTTCGGCTTGGCGTTCAAATCGTCAGAAATTCTCGATGCAAACATTTTCAAGGAGACAGAGGAGGAGCCTTGGTTGCGGTTCCTATGCTTCTCAAGTAGCCTCTTGATCAGCGAGTTGACAGAGCCACTTCCTGAACCTTCAGAATCAAAGGAGATCTCAATGACCAGGTGAGCCAGACCTAACAAAAACAAAGAAAATTCAAAGAATGAAGGCTCGGCATTGGTGAAGAAAAGTGAAGACTAAAAGGTTCGGCTTATCCTACTTGGCTTACCGTGGTCAGGGACTTGGCATTCAAATACTTGACGTCTAAGCAATCAGGCTCGGTTAGGGCACGTTCGGCCACAACCAGCAAGAGCCCTCATTGGCGCTCAGAAGAACAGTTTGAAGATAGGGATGAACACCACTATTCACCCCCGCGTTCCACTATTCACATAGGATAGAAAATCTGGAGAAACTACGAAAAAACACAAAAAAAAAGGAATGAAATGTCACACCCTCGATTTTCAACATAATTATAGAGGAATTTTTATAAATAAAATCTCACATTAATATGTACAATCCCCCAAAAGAAAGTTGACATATCCATTTCCATCAATTACGCCCAAATGTTCACAAAGGTACATCTTTGGCTCAATGGCCCCAAATCTTTCAAAGCATTAAATATCAAAGAAATTAAAAAGCTTACAATATCCTTTAATCAAAAGATTTACAATTAGAGTTACAAAAACATATTTCAAAAATAAATTACAAAGATGCCTTAATAACTCTTCAGTGTTAGCTTTCAAAATCGTGTCCACAATCCATGCACTCCCAACATGAAGTTACTGTCCAGAGTTAGCACCTGAAAATAAAGTAAGGCTTGAGCTACACTAGCCCAGTAGGAAGCTCTAATCTAACAATGTATGCATATGAAATGTAGGAACAATCACAAGAGGAACAATGGCAATCGAAACCAATGAAGATGGCAATAGGAAGAATCCAATTCCAGACTTTTATTTCCAAAACCAATCAAGTGTTTCAACGTATAACCTTTGGAAACATCGTGAATCAAAATGTATCTCGCACATGTGTCATGAGCCGAAGCTCTTACTGGGCCAATTAAAGGACCCCAATGTCCTCTGCCAGGCTCTTTACCCATTCGGGATGTCCTGATAGGAGCATATAGCTCATGCCGGGCCATTTATAGGACCCCGATGTCCTCTGCCAGGCTCTTTACCTTTTCGGGATGTCCTGATATATTTTCGTTGTGTCTGTAAAGTTTCAAAATCCTTTTCCAATCAATCCGTACCGTTCAAATCCATTTTTGGTCCATAAACAATTTTGTACAATCATGTTTGCATGAGCATTAAGATCATGGATACGTGCAATGAAGACATTAGATATGAGTACTCAAGTTAAGGGATCATTCAGGAAGTTCTTGGAATGATTCAGAAGTGAACGGAACCCAAAACAATAAAGGATGGAGCAAGTCAGCAAAATTGTCCAGACAGAAAGTGTTATCGATAACCTTTACGAGTGTTATCGATAACAATAAGTTGAGGTCAATTAAAACGCAACGTTATCGATACCATGAAGGGAGGTATCGATAACAAATGGGTCAATATCGTTCCAGAGGCGAGGGTATCGATAACAGTGTCAAATGTTAGGGATAACGATGCAATGTTAGGGATAACAATGCAATGTTAGGGATAACGATGACAAACGTTAGGGATAACGATGCAACGTTAGGGATAACAATGACAAACGTTAGGGATAACGATGCATTTCTAGGCCTGGAACATAATATTATCGATAACGATGGTAAACGTTAGGGATAACAATAAATTTCTGGGTTTGGGAACGTAACGTTATCGATAACAATGGGAATGTTAACGATAACAATAACTTTCGAGCAGATTTTTGACAGAATCACATGGGTTTTCAACAACAACAACAACAACAGCCACCACAACAATCAATGGCACGAATCAAGGCAATAGAATCAAGTCATAAACATATATTGCAAGTTAGAACTCCCTACCTCAAAGAGTGGAGAACGAATTCAAGAAATTCTCCAAGCCCTAGCCTCAAATCTTGGAACCGAATGAAATACACCTCCACTGAGCTCACACCGGTGCAATACGGGCCGCAATACGCGAATGAACAAAGGGATGAAGGCTATTTTCTTTGGGTTTTGGGTGATTTTGGTTGAAATTTGGTAAGAGTGAGTGAGAGAGAGAGGGAGACCGAGAGAGAGGAGAACGGGAGAGTGAGAGAGAGTGAGAAAATTATTTCCCTGCCTCTCACCCCACACACATATATGCACACAACACACACATCACACTTTCACCCCTCTAAATGCAACACTTTATCACTTTAGCCCCAATTCTCAAAGTTCTAAATCTATTTCTTCCTTTTTATTTCCATTTAAAACATTTAAATCAATTTATGAATTTACGGGTCTCTACATGAAAACTAGTTCAAAAGAAAGAGCAACGACGATCGATCAACATACCTGAAGATTTCTGCTGGAGTCGAGCTTGGAGTTGAGATTTGGGCTTGGATCGAAGGCTGCAACAGAAGAATTCTAGAGAGAGAAGCTCTGGGTTAAAGAGAGAAAATAACGAGTAACGCTCTCTCTCCTCCCTTCTCGCTATTTATAGAAGAGGTAGAGGAATGGTTCGAATTTCCCGCCTCTTCATCTCACTGTCAAACTGATAGCCAACCAGCGTTTGACACGTGACAACGACAAGACAGCCATTCAGAATTCTGCGCATGCCAAATATCTTTTTCTCTGCCAGGAAGCCCTTCCACCTGACAACCCTACGCGATGATTGACACATGTCACTCACCCATTGTGGCTCTTCTTCCGCAACTGCAGCCTTTGAGGGAGCTCGGCCCATCCACTTCCACAGATCTCATGTTCAGCAAAAGATTAAAGCTCGGCATGTCTCAATGTCAATCCCTACCACACGAGAGCGTTAGCAGGATTTGAGGGGCTGTTGTAGCAGGCCAAAATAACAGCTTGTTCCCCCACAACAAGCAAACATCGAGCCTCCGGCGAATGGTCCGTGTGATCCGAAACTTGTTGATGGTTCAACTCGGCTTGTCAAGACGTTTAGCTAAGCCTTTCCAGAAGCCAAAAGGAACCGCCAGCCGAGCATGCCTATCATTTGACGATTGGACTCCACGTTCGGCTTTGAACAGATGTGGGGACCATGCTACTTGCTCACCCACATGGAAACAACAACCGTAGCCATGATGAGACAACCGTGACCTCATCCAAGCGGTTACATGCTTGGATAAGGATGAGGGCATGTAAAGATGCCAGCTCACCCCATAAATGGTTTCAAAACGCTAACGTGATGCAAGGGTGACGCCAACTGATGTGTGACAAGCACATGTACAATCTTATAAGCCAAGTTAAGGAGAGCCCTATAAATACCTCTCTATGCCTACCCTTGGGAGGTACATTCTCTTACTCTAAAACCCTAGTTCTTGGCTTTTGTCTCTGAGCAACTGTACTCATCCTTGCACCGGAGGGCCATTCCGGAGATCCTCCGATTTGGTTTTTTAGTCGTGCTTCCTTGTGTGGGTTAGGTGGAAGCCAAGATCTACTCCCAGTCGAACCATGGCCCAGGAAAAAATGAACCAGATTCGTGACATTCGTCGGAGCCCCACATATACGTCATCTAGAAAGTAGACAGCAATTGAATAATGAAGAATGCAATTTGCGAAAGGCCTTTTCACTACAATCTTCATAGAGGAAATATCAATTCAACCTATCTGGATTTACCTTCTATTACTTTTTATAACAAAACTCAACTTGTTTACGTACCTTCACATATTTAATCAAACTGATTTTTTATTTTTTCGTAAACTCTTTCTTCTTTTCAAGTTTTATGATTTGGATTATCATTCTGAGGCCGGATGATCCATAAATAAAAATTTGAAAGGAATTGGAGCAGAGACGGAGCCAGAATTTCTGTATAGGGTAGACAAATATACACAAAACGAATTTTTTTTCAATGCAGAAGTAAAATTGTTTAGGATTGTAGGGGCCGGGCGCCGGGGGGGAGGAGAGTGGGACAGCCTCTACTAGCCATCCTCTCTCTCTCCTATGGCTCCATTCTTGGTATGGAGGAATGAGACAGAGAGTTGCTCCAAGGCGGTAAAAGCTTGCCATTAGAAAAATTATTGGGTGGCCTTGGTGCCTTTTTTTCCAGATATAAAAAGACTTTGTGGCCTTGGTGCCTCAGTGGCTTTGATGATGGGATGGACGTTACGTAGCCCACCACACGATTGGGCAAATATAATTCGGTGGTTCCGGCATCTACAGATGGACGGCGGTTGGGGGGAAGAATGGGGTTTTGTAATCTCCTTCCATCTCCACAAAACGTCAATTATCATTTTGAGATATTTTCTATGTGATCATTAAAAATAATATTTACATATAGATACATTACCTAAAAAGTGAAGATAGAGATAGATAAATTTTTGAAGAGAATATTTTCTATATCTTTTTAAAAAAAATTGATCTGATAGCAAAAAATTTAACAAGAAGTGTTTTAACAGTTGTAGAGGTTACTTTCGTTTATATGCGTAGACATTCTCAAAAGAAATCGCTCTATTTTATAATATACTAATGGATGCCTGTGTCTGAAGGCACAACGCAACGCATTCTAAATACAGTCTAAAGGCACGATGCGACACGTTTTTGGAAACAACTGGAGTAAATTGACAATTGCCCTATTTCTCTCTCTGTTTTTTTTTTTAATGGAAACATGTTTCTTTTTGGGTTTTTTTTAATCAAATACCACTAAACATGGATTTCTTTTCCCTTCCCCGCAGTGGTTATCTTTTTCTTTCCCTTATGTGCGATTGTTCCCTTCTGTTTTTCCTGAGCCATTGCTTCAACTTTTCTGCTTCGTCGTCTCTGATATAATGGAGAAACACCCCAAGCGTAGGGTTTAATATGTCAAGATAAGCATAATAATCTGAAAGACTGGGTATTGTACCCAAGGAAATACTCGTATTTGTTACGGCTTGGGTGAATTTGTAGATGTAAGTAAGGTTTTCAGCCTTTAGACAGCCAACGTTGTTTTACTTTAAGCGGTGAAAAATAAACAGCTACATTAAAACGAAGATTAAACAATATAAAACGGAAGGCAAAGTTTAGGGGATTCTAACACCCACGACTCAAGTCAAACTATGTTTCTCATCCTATTACTCGGTTTGAGATACACAACTAATCTTTCCTTATATATTAACCAACACTAATGGCTACAATAATGTGCACGACAATTTGGTTTCCAAATTGTGATTGCCTTTTAATTTTTTCATTCACACTATAAACCTACATTAATGTTTCTCTTTCTATAGTTCCTTTTCTTTTTTTTTTGTTGTTGCCAATCTTCTATATTATAAAACAGAGCGATTTTTGCTTACTCATACAAACAAAAGCACATCTCTAGCCATCGGATCGAAATTCCAATAGGTTACAGCCGTTGGATTGAATCATTGATTTCAACTTGTTAACAAGTTTCAATGTGTTTTCAATAGGTTACAATCGTTTCTGTCTTCCTTTCTCTTCTCTCCTCTCTCCCTCAATAGTTACG
>BPLS01000662.1:8849-22086 GCA_019656275.1 Rhododendron kiyosumense
TATATATATATATATATATATATATATTTTTTGCCGATTTCTTGCGGGTACTCTTAAAATCACATTCTGATCACATTGAGCGGCTTGGATCATCAAAATTCGATCGGGAAAGGGGAGGTGCGGATGGTGTGGACTGTAAGAACTATGGATAGGAACCGGACTGATATATATATATATACACACACACACACGCATCTACACACACACATCTACACACACTTATACATATAGACGAATTAATCACCCCTAAACATTAGAGCAATATTAGACGAATTTAATGGAACCCGGTGCGGAAAGACAATTAATGACCCCTTCCAAAGTCTTATTAAATATAATGGAGATGCCATATGACGTTTCCCATACATTTTTTGTCGTTTCCCCACCGTGTTCTGTTTCTGGCGTGTCAGACACAAATACGATGATCACAGGAGTGTCGATACTTCATATATCCTTTTTAGTGAAAAACGAACCACAAAAAACACCGTGGAAGCAACACTTCACTCATTCTTTCATGCTCCAAAATTAATCATTTTGATGTTTGAAAGTGTTTGGGTAGAAAATATTACTGATAACATCTCTCCGGCAGCGTTCTCTGTTTAGCCGTTGCTGCTTTGAGCCATGCCAAAAAGAAATGATGTCCATTTATTTATGGGTGGAGGGACATTGGATCGAGTTGGATCACTTTACCCCATTGTCTTCCAACTTCTCCCTTGACAAATTGATATTTTTGACATAATTTTGTGAATTTGATCCCCTAATTATAACGAACTTGTGCTAACGTAGGATAATTTCTATTGAGATTACATTCTTGCACCTTTCTAGTGCCATAATTTTGCTAACAACTGTCTTATAGGCGTGGATATTATACACCAAACAAAAAAAGTAAAAAACCCTACAATTTTAACAATTAAAAATCAGGAAGATCGATATAATTCCATATACTTGTATGCATTTTTCACTAGTGTTGAGACGTTTTTAGCATGTTAATCATTCCTTTAGGAGTTGTCGTTAGCAAATTTTTTTGTCAACCATTTTTCTATGAAACTCAAGGGATTGGTCTAGTGGTTGAGATTTGTAACTTAAGGGATTTATTCTCTCCTAAGGTCTCATATTCGAAATCAACAAGTGCAGATGCCAAGACAATTTTTCTCAGGAATTCTTTTAATCATCATTATATTTTGCAGTGGGTCTAATGGTGCTATTCATGTGGAACGATCCCAAACGCTTTCTTTTGAAATCCCTAATCCAATTTGTTGCCCTTCTGAAATAGAAATCGTGTGTTTCAAACTTTCAAAAGATTGGAATGTGAAACAAATATGTATCCTTCCAACGAACAGCGGCAGCTCCACTAGGTTTTTTAAAGCGAATCCCCTAGGTTCAAAATAATGTTCCAGAATGTACTGGAGTATATTTTTTCGTATTATTTAATTTTTCTTTTCTGTTGTCGGCACTTTATTAGTCACGCAAAGCAGAGTAAATAGAAATTTACTGAAATTTGTGAGATCATATAGCTCAAATTAGGCTCGATAAGTCTTGAAGCGAATTAAATATAGTGTTTTGTACGCAAATTTTTTTTTATCAGCGTTGAGTTAAAATTTTGCTGCTACCGCCGCTGCGGCAATGAGTACAACATTCACACCAGAAACACGACTAAAATCCATCAGACAAATTAGACTTGCTCTTGGTTTTAGAGATGTTACACAACCTTAATAGCTACTCACTAAGGTTGTTCTGTGCTTTATTTATTTATTTATTTTTGATGAACAAGATAACCCCATTTATATAATATAAAAAAAGTACAAAGAACCGGAACTCCATTGCTCCGAAAATACAGGGAAAACAACAAAAACAAAAAATACAATGGGAGTGTCAGAATCCAAAAGGAGAGTGGAGAATCCATAAAATCCAGAGTGGTAAGCCTAGTCAGTACTTACTTTAGCCAGTCTCTGCTCTGTTAAAAAAAAAAAAAAACCAGATATTTCTGTGTCCGAATTATTTTTAAAAGTGTACTAAAGATGTTATGTATCCTGATGAAAGAGAAGTGCAAACGGCGTGAACATTACAGAGCGGATGTAGCTAGGATTTTTTGAAACATGCAAGGCTAGCTAGAGACGTCCAGCAGCATGCTCAGCTAGGTATGAATGAGAAATTTGAAAATTACATACAGAATCAGTGCGAGAATACCTAGGCACGCCATAATCACAACATATTAGTATTAACAATTTCATAACCTTAATTTCGATACACATGCTCACACGCATATATAGAAGAATACACCCCGTGTCGTGTGATTTTCGACTCCTGCCTCCTCCATTGTTAGTGTTGTTGGTCTAACCTTGTAAGAAGTTTTGAAATCTTGTTTGTAATTCTTCTTGTACCCTGTTAAATATATGAACAAAAGTGAGATAGAGTGTTTACGTTGGCTCATCATAGGTATAACACACAGTTCGAATAAACAATTCGCATATGTTATCATGCACAATTTCTATAATGTACTTTGGTATACAATTGATAGCACATGGAATGTTTAACTTTGACACGAAATACACACTTCTTATAGAAATGCACACTTCTCACAAAAAAATACACATTTCTCATATAAAAATTCATACTTCCCATAGAAAAAATACACACTTCTCATAGAAAATACAAAGTCCTCAAATGCCTTAACACAGTTCTCATACAAAAATAAACACTTCTTATACAATTGATAGCATATAAAATGTTTAACTTCGACACGAAATATGCACTTTTCATAGAAAAATACACACTTCTCATAGAAGTCTACACACTTCTCACGGAAAAATACACACTTCTCATATAAAATACACACTTCTCATATAAAAATGTACACTAGTCATAGAAAATAAACACTTCTCATTAAACACTTCTCATAGAAAAATATATAGTTCTCATAGTAAAATATACAGTTCCCATAGAAAAAATACATTTCTCATATAAAAATGCACACTTCCCATAGAAAACTGCACACTTCTCCTAGTAATACATAGTCCTTATATGCCTTAACACAGTTCTCATACAAAAATAAACACTTCTTATAGAAAAATACATACTTCTCATAGAAATCTACGCACTTCTCATAAGAAAAATACACACTTCACATATAAAATACAGACTTCCCATAGAAAAAACACACTTTTCATATACATTTCTTATAGAAAAATACACAGTTCCCACGGAAAAAACACACTTCAGATAGATAGTTCTAATGGATAATATACCATTCTCAGAGAAAAATGTAAAGTTCCGATGGAAAAAACACATTTCTCATAGAAAGTTTTCACAGAAAATACACAATGTCGGCATAGGATTTTGTTAAATACATTTCCCATAGATAGTTCGCATAGAAATTTACAGTTCGCATAGAAATTTCCTTTAGACATTCGATATGCTTTAATGTACAGTTTCCCCTATACACGTCGCGGGTCACGTTCACGATCTCTCTCCCTACCAGTCAACAAAACCCTAATCCAATCTATTTACAGTCGCATAGAAATTTTTTTTAGACATTCGATATGGTTTAATGTACAGTTTCCCCTATACACATCGCGGGTCACGTTCGCGATCTCTCTCCCTACCATTGAACAAAACCCGAATCCAATCTATTTACAGTTCGCATAGAAATTTCATTTAGACATTCGATATGCTTTAATGTACAGTTTCCCCCTATTGCTTGACGATTTCCTAGTCCTAAATTAATGGGTTGCCCCAAGCATAGGGTGGAGACCAACGTAGTACAATATCTGGTAAGACCAGAGTCGAATCCATAAAGACAGTGATGTGTGTTGACTAAAAATTCGGGTTGTTATAATTTAAACGGGCTCTTAGGTAGCCACCCTTTGTTGATTGGTTGAGATTAACTGAACTTACGAAATAATTGAACTTTTGAGATAATTAAAAAGAAGCTACAGTCGTAGGATTCATAGGACTCGCAACCAGTCCGAATTAACCTGCTCGATTCGGTGTTCTTAAAAACGTTCAACTTTAGGTTGAAAAAGATACCCCGTAGGATGCAAAACCCTATGGTCGCCGTTTACCCATACGCAGCAGAGAATGAGTTTTGGACCCCCATTCTCCCATTCACATGGGCTCCGACAATACCCGGATTCGTCTACGGGAAATATTTTACCAATCTAAAATTATTTCTTTTCATTGTTTAAAAATAGGAGCAATGCCCGGACTAACCACGGTGTGCTAATCACTCCGCGACCTTGCCTATACGACTACTTACTAATCATTATGCATTAAAAAAAAGAAACCCTAATTTGAATTATGCTTTTTAATACTGGAGAAAGAAAATAAACAAGAGATAACAACTAATTAAATACCAACCAATAACTTTAATTAAGAACAAAAATTAAAATGAGTTACCTAAGTACGAGTAATTAAACAAACTTTAAATAACTTAGAAAGGAAAAAGGAACTCTAAACAATATTGAACACAGCCCCACGGCAGCCCCGTTCTTCGTTGTTTCGTCCGTGGGAATCTATCTCCCAAAGGCTGTGCTCAGCTTTTCTTTTATAAGCCACCAACTCCGAAAAAACACTATTCCCAAGTTATGCCAAAATTGGACCCGGGGGCTCTACTGCGCTGATGAGGCAGCAGCCCCTACCCAGTGCAACAAACGACAACGTTTTGAAGTAAAAAAAAATCCAAAACATCAATTTGTAATTCTATGGAGCAGAAACGTGATTATGAGAGTTTTAGAAACAAAATTTGATTATGTCTCTTTAGAATAATATGATCAGAATAATAAGATCTTCACACCCGTTCAAACGGGTTAAAAATTGGAGCACTTAATTTTTTAACTGTATTTTTAAATATATAAACGGTGTCAAAAAATTAAGTGCTCAAATTTTTATTCCGTTTGAATCAGTGCAAAAATCTTATTATTCTAAAGAATTGTAATTTATTTTTATCTTTAGGGTTCTCATATTAAATATATGTTTTTTATTTAAAACCCTGTGGAGCAGAAATGTGATTACTAGAGCTCAATATTTAATATGAGAACCCTAAAGATAAAAATAAATTACAACTTTTGAGAATAATATGATCAGAATAATAAGATCTTTGCACTGATTCAAACGAAGTAAAAATTTGAGCACTTGACGCCGTTTATATATTAAAAAATATAGTTAAAAAATTAAGTGCTCCAATTTTTAACCCGTTTGAACGGGTGTGAAGATCTTATTATTCTGATCCTATTATTCTAAAGAGACATAATCAAATTTTGTCTCTAAAGCTCTCATAATCACGTTTCTACTCCATAGGATTGCAAATAGATGTTTTGGATTTTTTTTTACTTCAAAACGCTGTCGTTTGTTGCACTGGGTAGGGGCTGCTGCCTCATCAGCGCAGTAGAGCCCCCGGGTCCGCCAAAATTGAGATCATGGGCTTCACCTTCGGTCCATCTAATTGTGAATCATTGGGCCCACAGCAATTCCACTTGATTGATCTAAACGGTTGAGTATCAAACACCGTTTAATATTTCTATTTCGCATATTCTTTTATTAAATCCTCCAAATACCTGCAACACAAAAATTAAGCATTAAAATATCTGGTATTGGGTTCAAACATTAGGTTTAGGTTGGGCCTGGCCCACTGGAGTCCTGCTAGCTTCTTGTTATCAAGAATTTTACAAAAATGAGAGGTGAAAAAGTAGGTTTAGATCTCGCGAGACGAAGGTGCTCAATGCATTTCTACTCCTGCTGTAATGTAACAGGTTTTCATAATCTTAATGAAATGGAAACTTTTTTTGCCGAACAAAAAAAAAATATATATCAAGTAATAAAATAAATAGACTTAGCAATGCTAAATTAGAAGGCGCTAATGTGAACATTTACGAGTTTATCAACTATCCACGTCGCGGGTCACATTCGCGATCTCTCTCCCTACCGCTCAACAAAACCCTAATCCAATCTCTAGAGTGGCATACCTTTCTTTGCCATATTGAAGTCTTGCTACCACTATAGATTGAAGACGATTAACGATGTTGGAGATGAACGATTGCACGAGAGTGAGAGAGAGAGAGTTCTGTCAGCTTAATTTTGAATTTCTAGAGATTGGATTAGGGTTTTGTTGAGCGATAGGAAGAGAGTTCGCGAACGTGACCCGCGATGTGTTTTTTGGATCCGGGATGCGTGTTTTGGCCCGCGGGGGCTATTTTTGTCCACATTGATGTGCCGGGACTAAAGGGGGTAGAGAATATTTTGGGCGGGACTGAATTAGGTCCGAACCTAATTTTTGGGGCCGGCCTAAAAATTCCCTAAAATAATACTCCTTAACCCTAGTCCCTCAATATTTATAAAAGCACAAGGGGTCCTCTCCTCAATAATTAAATACACTTTCACTAACTAGCCTGGCCCTACTTTAAAAGTTAAATCCAACCTAAGTAAAATTAACTGGCCCAAAAATATAACATGCACGCATACACACACGCTAAAATATATATATATATATATATATAAGTTAAGTTATTCGAGATTAGAAGAATTTTCGAAACAAATGCAGTTTATAATAATCAATATCTTTTTTTATTAGAAAGAAATTTGAAAAAGAAAAATGAAAGAATTAAATATTTGTGTTAAAAATATTTCTCTTTTTTTAAAAAAAAAGCGGGATGTCACAATGCTTATCTCTGAAATACACTTTTTGGTATGCATGACATCATTTTGTAGTGGGATCCATATCATTTCAACAAATAGGAAGGAGGGTAATGTTCACTGTTACGGCCTAGAATTTTTATTTATTTAATTAATTACGTTGCCATTTATTATTGGAGTGTTATGGTTGGGTCCTAATTAATTAATTATTTTGGGCGCTCTATGGGTAATATTAACATGATTGTAATCTTTGGAGTATGAGATTGATTTTGGGTAAAGTGGTGGTACAGGATGGTAATTTTATAAATGGTATTACGTTCTCTCTCATTCTAATTAATTAATTACCTATAATATAGGGAGTAGTGGGTAGTTTTACAAAGTTAGGAGATATTTTCACGGTGTAGGGTTTTATTTGGGTAGAGCATCTGAGAAAAGAAGTTGAGAGAACTTTGGGTAAGAGAGAGAGAGACTGCAGTCAAAGGTGTGGCGGTTTGATGATCAATCGGGTAAGTGATCTTGTTCCTTTTTCCATCATTTGTCGTTCATGGGCTGGGGTAAAGTTTGACATTTGCAAGGTAGTTCCATTCTTTTGACACCAATCGTTTTCTTTTCATCCGATTCATATAGAGCGGTGGAGGTTTGGAATGGGATCAGGAGGTGTGGAGTTTGCACGTGGATTGGGTGCATGGAGTTTGGGATTTGTAGATCGGTGATTATTGAAGGTTTGGAGTTTAAAATAAGGTTTAGTAATATGGTGGCTACTGTTGCGATAATAATTTAGGATTTGGGTGAGATTAAGAAGTCTAATAGTATCTTATATTATTAGTTTGTCCAGTCAGTTCTAAACTTTGAATAAGTTAGTCATTTTGTATTGCTCTTTGGTTTAGGTTAGCATTTTTTATCGTGTTTGAGTTGCACTATTTTTGGACCCAGGTGAGTGGTTAAGCATGTTATGTACTTTCGAGCTTTTCCGTGCCCCTTAAATTGTTGTTTTGAGAAATTTACTATTGAAATTGGAAACACATATTGTTTATATTTGATTATATTAAATTGGCATGCGGTATCGGTGAAACCATTTGTTGTTTCAATAATCTTTTGATAAGAACTTTGTGGATATTGATGGGAACATATTTTTGAAATTCAGGGAAATTAATCCTCTGTGTGCGGGTGACTCTGGCCATTAGGAAAGAGACCGAATTAGGCCGGTGACCCTAATGCTCAGCGATTGTTATTGATCGGATTGTTCATTGGGAAAAGTTCCATAGGCTGCCTACTCGTGATGACCCTAAGATTCGATATTTGATCCAATTTTGAGATATTTATTCACTGGCATTTGGTATTATTGATTTTGGTTTTGGATCCCCATTGTTGTTGGAGATTGGATTGAGAACACCGTTAAGACTTATCGGATGAATCGTTAATTAGATTAATGAATTATTTTGTTGTTCACCGCATATGCCAAATTTATGTTGACATGGTAAATTATTTTGATCCCTGTTTTGGAACTATATTTAATATACATGCTTTGCTACTCACTGAGCTCGTCAGCTGACGGATTTATTCCAATTTCTTTTTAGGCAAGTTGGGAATTAGGCAAAAACTCTGGTGGCATCTTGGGGATTTCTTGTATTGACCTCCTTAGGATGGTCTCATCATATTTTTATTTTATTAATCGCTTCCGCATTTGAAATATTTTTTGTCAGACATCTGGATTCTTTTAATACTATTGGATCACTGGATTTTATTTGGTTCACGGGATATTTGTGCCCCATTTTTTTGTGGAATTTATTGGTTGGGGATGTTCTAAATTAAAAAAAATGGTTGACTGTATGGTGGGTCTTTGCTTGGGAGTTTTTATAAAAAAAAAATTTTAGGCTACATGTTCTACGAGCTTTGGTCTTGTGGTTCATGGCCGGTCACTTCTCATTTTGGGGTGTGACATTCACCCTCTTTTAAGGAGGTTGAACAAAACTCAACTCTAGTTCAAGCAAGCTTATAATGATTATGGACTTGTTTTCAGTATAATGTGATCACGAGTTTGAATCTCGTCATGTGCATTTGGGCGTTATTCCTCTTGCATTTGTTGGGTTTTTTATCCCCTTCATGGGACTATTGGTTCAGTTAGGCTTATAGTGATTATAAACTTGTTTCTAGTTTGATGTTGTCATCTCTGTATTTGTATTCTGCTACTGCTTGTAATATAAGAAAAATGGGGATAGAAATTAGAATATAGAAATTGTAGAGGGGAAAAAAAATATGCGCTTGTTTTGTTATGAAGGAATTGTGTCATGAATTTCTTATTTTCTCCTTGTGCAAATTACAAGTTTTACTCTCTGCGTCCGGAAAGATTAATTTTATACTATGAAGACATATACATTTAGAGAATAGAAATAAATAAAAGTTGTTGTTCTACATCAGGTTAGCTCATTTTCAGGTATGTTTCTTGTTCTTTGTTTTTAATATCAATGAAGTCCTTAAACCCTTTTTAAAAAAAAAAAAAAAAGAGAGCGAGAACAAAAAAACACTTATAAAAGAACTAATGGGGGCTCTATTTTAATTTCTGAGCTTACTGGAAGAATGGTAGCCGCTGCTTAATTTTGTAGAGAACATACCAGTAAGAGCATTTCCAACTGGGAACCAAAATGGCAGCCAAAGCCCTATTTTGGCTTCCAGGTCAAATTCCGAGATCCAATGGGGAGCCAAAAAATGGTTGGTCTATTTCTTAGGCCAAATTTGGCCATGACCATTTGTGCCACTTCAAAATTTCTACCAATTTCAAGTACTAAAACATCCACAACAACAACATACACTATTGATTGAGACAAACCATAGAAAGTATAGATCTTATTTCAACTTAGTAGTCCAGACCCTAGAAAATAGATATAATTTTAACTTGAAGTGATATCTTTCTTCTTTTGTTTTCATTTTTTAACCTCAGCATGCTATGGCCACAGACGGCCAGACAGGGCCCACTATGGGTCTGACCCGGAAACTCTGACTCGTTCAATAATTTAGAAAAAAAAAAACTAAGTGGCCCCATGAAAAATTAGCTCAATTCGATATGTGTAGATGTTCGATCCAATCTTATCATTTTTCATTCAGATTACAGGATTTTGTCCACCTATGCATATCAGATTGATCTGATTTTCCACTAGGCCACTTGATTTTTTTTTTAAAAATTATCGAACAACTCAAAATTTTCATGCAAAACACATAGTGAGCCACGCGTTGCCGTCAGTGCAAGGTCGGTGAAGCCACCGTCGGTGGCTGTAGAAGGGTTCATAAGGAAAAAAACAGAGGTGAAACTGTAAAAGCAACACACATTTATTTTTACTTGTGAACGGAGCCACATTTTCTTTCCTTTCCGGACAATTCTTTATCAAAAACAAGTAGAGCTATTTATTGCTTCCACCTAATTTGAATTTTGAAGCCCCAGAGGCCAGAGCTAAAGTAGCTAGCAAATGGTCATGTCAAGGCTGTTTACATCACCAAGAAAACATTTACTAATAGACTCATCAATCTGGATTGTAGTTAGAGCATCTCCAACAATCGCACGTTTTTAAGTAAAATGCCTATTTTTCTAAGCTTACTGGAAGAATGCAAGTCGCTACTTATTTTGTGGAGAACATAGCATTTCTGACTGGGAGCCAAAGCCATATTTTGGCTCCCAGAGATTGAGTGGGGAGCCAAAAAATGGTTGGGCTATTTCTTTGGCCAAATTTGGCAATGATCATTTGTGCCACATCAGATTTTCTACGAATTTCAAGTACCAAAACATCCAAAAAACAACCTACACTATTGATTGAGACAAACCATATAAAGTATAGTTCTTATTTCAACTTAGTAGTCCAGACCCCGGCCAGAAAATAGATCTAATTTTAACTTGAATTGATTTCTTTAATTTTTTTTTCCATTTTTTAACCTCAACATGCTATGGCCACCGATAGCTACATAGGGCCCATTATGGGTCTCACATGGAAAATTCGAGTCGTTCAATAATTTAGAAAAAAAAAATCGAGTGGCCCCATGAAAATTTACCTCAATCCGATATGTGTAGGTGTTCAACAAAATCTTATCATTTTTCATTCAGATTACAGGATTATGTGCACCTATGCATATCAGATTGATCTGATTTTCCACCGGGACACTTGATATTTTTTTTTTAAAATTATCGAACGACTCGAATTTTTCATGCAGAACACGTAGTGAACCACGCGTGACCGTCAGTGCAAGGTTGGTGAAGCCCCTGTCAGTGGCTGTAGAAGGGTTCATATGAAAAAAAAACAAGAGGTGAAACTGTGAAAGCAACACACATTTATTTTTACATGTGAAAGGGGCTACATTTTCTTTCCTTCCTTGACATTTCTTTATCAAAAACCAGCAGAGCTATTTATTGCTTCCACCTAATTTGAATTTTGTAGCCCCAGAGGCCAGAACTAAAGTAGCTGGCAAATGATCATGTCATGTGTGTTTACATCACCTAGAAAATATTTGGCCCCGTTTGATAACAGTGATAGATGGATGAGATTCGTAAGGTGATGAGATTAAGATTGGGATTGGTAATGAGAAGGGATTGGTAATGAGTATATTTGTTTGGGATGGGTTTAGATGATGAGATTATTAACATCATGTTTGTTTGAGATGAGATTAGATGATGGGATTGGATTGATAGAAGGAATTGGTAATGAGGAGGGGTTGGGATTAGACTATGAATACCAAGTCCCACGGGGTATTGCTAATACCCCCTGAAGTCTGGCTTCCTCATCTCGTGGGATTCATAATCCGAAGCCATTTGTGTTACCAAACAAAGAATTAATAGTCCGAAGGGACTATTAGTCCAATCCCATGGCCGAATCAAGTTATCAAGCAGGGCCTTAAAAGACTCATCAATTTGGGTTGCAGTTAGAGCATCTCGAACAATTGCACGTTCCTAAGTAAATTGCCTGTTTTTCTGAGCTTACTGGAAAGGGTGTTTACAAAACATCCAATTTTGCTTCAAAATTTAGCCTAAACTCTGAAGCAAAATTGGATGTTTTGTAAACGCCCTTATCGATATCCGGTTGAGCTGATTTTTCATAGGGACCCTAAACTAATCATTTTGAACAAAATGAGCGGCTCCGATCATCTTTGTTGAACTCGAGACGGGCGCAATACCCTGCTGTGCGTGGCTGCTGTGCAAGTTTGTCTGTACCTGTAGCAGTTCTCGCAGTAGAAAGAACCAAATGGATTTGGGCTTTGATCTTATGTTGTAGGAACATGTGCTTTGTATTCAATTCATGTGTGGACGAAATTGTTAGTAGTTTGGAAGAATAAAGTGGCGGCATAGTTGTTCTTAGAGACAAAATAAATCCTTGATTGTTTCGTAGGTGGATTTTTGTGGTGGCCACAGGTGGTTTAGGAATTTAGGAAGGGGTTAAGTTGGGGTAATTGAATAATAGGGTTGTTCCTAATTTGTATCGTTAGTGATATATTTAAGTTACTTAGTTATTCGAATGTTTTATTTTTACAGGATAGTCTCGTTTTGCGGGATTTGAGTTTCATTACTTTTTGGAACCAGGTGAGTGGTAAAGCATGTTACGTATTTGCGAACTTTTCCGTATCCCATACATTATTGTTTTAGAAAATTAATGATTGAAATTGGGAACATATATTTGTTTTATTTGGTTCTTGAAATTGGCATGCGGATTGGTAAAACCATTTGTTGATCGAATAATCTTTTGGTGAGAACTTTGTGGATATTGATGGGAATATTTATTTTGGAAGTCCAACGAAATTAATCCTCTATGTGCGGGTGACTCTGGCCATTACGGAAGAGACCAGATTAGGTCGTTGACCCTAATGCTCAATGGTTGCTATTGACCGGATCGTTCTTTAGGAAAAGTTCCACGGGCTGCCTACTCATGGTGACTCTAAGATTCGATATTGGATCCAATTTTGAGATATTTATTCACTGGCATTTGGTACTATTGATTTTGGTTGTGGTTCTCCATTGTTGTTGGAGATTGGATTGAGAATACCATTAAGATTTATCGGATGAATCGTTAATTGGATTAATGGATTATTTTGTTGTTCACCGCATATGCCAAATTTATATTGACATGGTAAATTATTTTGATCCCTGTTTCAGAACTTTATTCAAATATACATGCTTTGCCATTCACTAAGCTCGTCAGCTGACGGATTTATTCCAACTTTTTTCAGGCAAGTTGCGCAATTAGGAGGACTTTGGTGGCTTTTCGGAGATTTAGTTTAGTTGACCTCCTTAGGGTGTCTCATCATATTTTTATTTTATTAATCGCTTCCGCATTTGAAACATTTGTCAATTATTGAATTCTTTTATTATTGGTGGATCACTTGGTATTATTTTGTTCAGGGATTGTTTGTGCCCCATGCTTTTTGTTGAACTTAAATGGTTGGAGTTGTTTTTAATAAAATAAAAAAAGTGGCCGGCAGTTTAGTAGTTCTTTGTTTTGGAACTTAATTAAATTTCTTTTTAGGCTGCGTGTTTCATAGGTTAGTCTCATGGTTCACGGCCGCCACTTACCATTTTGGGGTGTGACAATTTTATCACAAGTCTGATTTCAAAGGCATACCATTCTACTCAAGCAATATG
>BPLS01000663.1:0-13922 GCA_019656275.1 Rhododendron kiyosumense
TAAATTTGCAATTAACGGTGTTAATTAATTGTTAATTAGCAGTATTGAATTAACAGTTATTAATTTTTGGTCCACCAGCAAGAGAGATCATTTATATCATGTACAAATTAAAAGTAGCATTTTTAAAGTTTACATTGCCAAAAAAAAAAAAAGAGTAGTCTACTACCTACAATATTAATTTTTTCCTGTTCAAAATTTCATCTTCAATATGGGGTTCGTTGAATAGATCTTGTCAAAATAGATTTCAAATGTTTTTTCTTTTTCAAAATCGAATATATAAAATAAATTGTAAACATTTAATTTTTTTGCAATTAATTTGAGTTGAAGTGCAACAAGCAGCATAATTTGTTTTGGTTCTTAACGTGTAATAAGAAAGCCTTTTCTTTCCATTTTTGTACTAATAATAAAGTACACAATCTATGTTGGAGAGAGAGAGAGAGAGAGAGAGAGACGAAAGGAGGAGAAAAGGAGAATGACGTGGAGAGAGAGAGCGCATAGAACCAAAAGTCATGTGCTGTCTTTATCTCTCTTTCTTTTTTTTTTTATCAACAATGTGTTGTCTTTATCAGTTGTTATTGAAACGCACGCAACATGGAGAGTTGTTTTGTACGTTTGTATTATTAAATGGAGACCTATGAAAAATCAGACTTATAGTGCACAGGGTCTAGTAGACCATAAACTTAAAATCTAGGACCGACCAGCCATTTTCTCAAATGGGAAATATGCGGACCACATAAGGCCCATTACCATATCCCATCGAACCACGGGGCCACATCGGCTCAACAAAGCTTTGTTACTCAAACTGTTTCGGGTTGGATATCACGAATCACGTTCTGCCAATTCTCTCTTTCTTAAATTGAGAGAATAATGAGATCAATTTTGTTCACCCTCTTTTAAGGAGAAAGAACTAATCTCTATCTCTTATCGGTTGAAATTAGATGTGGCAATTTGGGTCCAGTAATATGGTTTCATTCAAACCCATCCATTTATAATTAGCTCAAACCCGCCCATATTTTATAATGGATTTCTATGGGTCCAACCCATATAAATCCACATTTACATGAGTTTAAGTGGGTTAAAAATGAGTTCTATATGGATTAAAATTAAAAGACCCACACATGCAAAAGAGTGAACTAGGGAAAATAACGGCCCAAAACGTGTTTTGATAATTAATAAATGTCAAGGACAAACTAAAAATATTTGTTAATGCTGAAAATATTTTTAACGAATATTAATTATCAAAACACGTCATTGACAATCATTTTTCCAGTGAACTATGGGTAATCTCTCTCTCTCTTGCTCCTGTTAAGCCTCCCTTAAGTAACAGACTACGATTTTTTCTGCTAGAAAAAAAGATCCATTGAAATGAGTACATCCTCACAATTCTCCCCCCCTCTCTCTCTCTCCATTTCAAAAACTTCTCCAAAATTGACTACTATGACAAGGCATGTTCCGCTAAGGTTTTTTTTTTTTTGCACTTTTTGTTCCTATTCAATTTTTTCCGCGTTTGTTAATTCTGTGCCAAATTCTTATGGATTCTTGATTCTTCTAGTCGAGACAACTCGGAATAGTAAAAATTAATTTACTTTTACCCAAACATTTTGGAAAATATGCACTTTTAAGCCAAAAAAAAAGTCGATTTTTTTGACCTTTTTTTTTTTGTTTAAAAGTGGTTGTTTCCCAAAATAACTAGGAAAAAGTCATAATTTTAAACCTTTTCAATTTGTCTTCACGAGACAAATCGAAAAATCACAAAAGTAAAGCGCAAAACTAAAAAACGTGAAAAAAATATAAGGACGAAACCAAAAAAAAAAAATCCTAAAAGTTCTTAATGGAACAACACCTAAGATATAATTACAGTTGATGCTGCTTTTTGGTTAAACAAGCTGATTGGCTTATTTTTTGTCTTTATGCAAAAAAAATTAGGTTTGGACCATAAATTTTTTACCTTTTTAATTCCTCTCGTTGAATCAAACCGATAATCCACAAAAAATTAATGTGAAACTAACTAAATTCCAAAATCTTAGATATTACTACAAAAAAATATTAGGTGAAAGTAAAAAAATTTACTTTTCTGATTCCTCTCGTCAAGATGATCAATAAAAGTAAAAAATTTGTCACAAAACGAACCAATGTGGGAAAAAAGTTGAATTAGGACAAAACGGAAAAGGGGAGAAAATGAAAAACTGGTCGGGTCGGACGGGTTTGGGTATGGCTTGACCCATATTCAACTCAACCCATTTCAACCCGCCTAATATTGACCCGTATTCAACCCGCGACCTGTATTCAACCCGCTCATTTGCCACATCTAATTGAAATGACCACCTATGCAATACACTTTTTGGTAAGCATGACATCATTTTGTGGTGGGATCCACACCATTTTAAGTAATAGAAATGAGGGTAATATTTACCCTCTTAAGTGGAAGGTGTTCAAAACTCAACTCGAGAATAATTAAGAGAGGAACAACGGAGAAAGTAACACTGCCCAATAATTTTTTGGGTAAGTTACAATTAACCCTTTTTACTATGGCTCAGATACACTTTTTCTCCTCTAACTATTATTTTTGGCACTTAACCCCTTCTAACTAATGGAAATCCTTATTCCATTTGTATTCTATTAGGAATTGGATGGAAATGTCATGTGCAAGTCACATGCCCTCCCAATTAAAAATTATGGACGTTAATGCCCTCCTCTTGTTGTCTTTTTCCTAAGATGAAACCAAACCAACCTACACCACAAAGTCAGCCAAGCCTTACGAATCCCCTGCACATCCACACAGCCTCACCTCCCTTGCACCACCATCGGCCAAATTAGAGCTTACTTAGTTGGAAATCGAAAGCTCCATCCTTTCTATCTCCACAAGCCCAGCTACTCTCTCTCTCTCTCTCTCTCTCATGGAAATCAAAATGCCTCACAATGGCAACTCTGTCAAATCTGAGAACAAATCACCACACTGGTACAGGAATCTCGTCGAATCTACCATTGTCCAGCAACAGGAAAGAGAAAGGAAATGAGGGACCAACTTTTACAGGTTTTGTTTGTATTCCGGAAGAGGTACGAATGTGGGGAGCATAGGAAGCAATACCCAAACCCCAATTGTGGCTAAAAGGAGGTGAATCAACTTGGAGCACCGAACCAAATCTACCTTTGTCCAGCAACCGGAGCTCCAATTCACCTCCCTCTTCTTCTTCCCTGGCATTGTTAGATCCTAAGCAATCGGGATCTAGAGGGTCTCAATCGTACTTGACCATTTCGGGGAACAGGATGAGATAGTGGTGGCGGTGAAACAATTCTGGCTACGAGGTTAGTGGATGAGGAGATAGTAGTAGGAGATACGAGGTGAATCAATAGTGGTGGTGGGTCGGAAGGAGATGAATCAGTAGTGGCGGTGTGCGAAATACGGTGACTAGATTTTTTAGCTTTTACAGTAGAAGTCATTTTGGTGGTTGTGTTGTAGGAGGAAAAGTGAAGATTCGATGGTGATTTTTATTTTTTTTTAAATTTTTTGACAATGGTGTATTGATGATTGGGGGCAATATGGGAATTGAACATTTTTCATTAACGGTGTCTAATGCATTTAGGATTTACATAATTAGAGGGGATTGAGTGTTGAGTTTTATAGTTAGAGGGAATAAACTGCTAATGGGTGTCAGTTAAGAGGGTACATGTAATTTACTCATTATTTTGTCTTACTTTCTTCTCTTTTTCTTTACCTTCTGAAAAAAAAAAAAATCAAAGCATTATAATTATCTTTTTCTTTTGAAACACTAAAAGACAAATATTAGACTGGAATTATCAAAAAGAGCAAAATCAATTACCTTTTCCTTTCTATACATTCTTTGCGTAGAGGTTTGGGTTCAAGCACCAAATATCATTGTCATTCGGAAAATATACTCCCTCCTTTCCATAAAATTAGTCCCCTACGAAATTACGTGTAGTTTTCAAGCTTAAAAATAAGGTACTCACCGAAATAATTTTTTGTACAATACAAATCTTAGTTGATAAATCTCAATAAAATCTTTAGAACGGTACAAAAAATGAAAAAAATATTTTAGCGGATAAATTTTTTTTTAAGTTTAAAATTTTCATGTAGTTTCATAGAGGACCAACTTTATGGGATGGAGGGAGTGAATTAATTTCTTTATCAAGACCTGTCTAGAGCTAGTTAATTTTCACTTCTGAAGCTGAGATTGTTCCTATATACTCCAGTAGATATCATGTACGTACACATTAATTCTACATATATCCAACCAACGATATGTCACTCAGGCAAAGCAAAGAGGCACGTACCAGCCTGTGGGCCTTGTTAAATGATCAAAAAAAAAAAAGAGGCACGTACCAAAAATTTAAGAAAAAACGCATTTGCTGTGTTTTGGATGAGTTTTTAAGAATTTTTTATGAGAGTAATGATTGAAAATAGGGGTAATGAGTGTAGAGAGATATAAAAAGAAATGAGAATAATGATTGGAGATTAAGGTAATGAGTAGATCTAGAGTAATAATTGAAAATAATAATAATAATTTTTTTTTGAGTTGAATTTTTTTTTCGAAAAGGGAAACGAACAAGGCTAATTTGACTATCGCTTCCCACTTTTTGAAGTCTTTTTGAAGTCTTGGGGAAAAACCAAATTAAAAAGAAAAAGAAAAGAAGGATAAATGTGAGTCCAATAAACATATCCACAACGGCCTATCTCCAATACTACTTTATAGTCCTGTCGATTGGGTGGGGGACAAATGATGCAGTGCCATGTACTCATTTGGATAGTGCAAGCCAAACAAAGTCACCATCCTTGGATAGAGATCACCTCCCTCCATATTGAAAAATTCTAGTTGGCCTAGGTTTATAGAATTGATATTTTTTAATACCAGATAATGACTATTTATACCGGAACAAATGGTTATCTTGATTCATTAGAAATTGGAAAGGTAGCGAAATTTCTTGACGACTTACGGAAGTCATTAAAAAGTAAGAAACCTCAGTTCCAAGAAATCATATCTTCTACCAAAACATTCACCGAGGAAGCAGAAGCCCTTTTGAAAGAAGCTATTCAGGAACAGGTGAAATGTTTTATATTTGAGGAAGAGGCATAAAAAAATTGATCCCTTCTCAATCAACGATTCACCAATCAATAACTAAACCAATCACATAAACAGAAAGCAAACAATTGAAGAATGCAACGGTATACGTGAAAAAAATTACGGGAATGAATCAAAACACTTTATTCAATGTGTGCATTACAAGTGAACTTACATATGATTATGAATTCTCACCAATCGCCCTAAGTTCTACATGTCGAATCCTCGTTCACCACACCCAATGTTAGATTGCTGCTGCCTTGAATCTACAAACTTTTCATTTGCCTCCCGAAAATCCACTGAAGGACTTTAACTTGTCTAGGAATCCTCCTTAGGACTTTTCTCAAATAAGTTGAAGAAAATATTGAAACCTCTTAGAGATGTCTTGTACGGTTAATGATTCATCGATCCCATTTTTCTCCAAGATACACAAGCAAAAACCCTCCATTTCAATATTCCATTCGTTTGCACAAATGAGACGAAGTTGCTGTATCTTTTCGTCCGCCACCAATCCTCACGAACTTGTCTATACATAGACCACTATATTTTTTCTTATAATCAACTTGTATATTACATGAAGTCGTCATATACCGAAACAAGATTTTCCTGATTTCTCTTTCCTTTCGAACTTGCTAAATGATAAAGCCTTTGATTGCCTCGATCTTCCTTGATTTTCTTCCACCTAAAAATGCACTCCCTCAATTACATAATATTGATTTTCTTCCACTTTTCAAACAGACACTCTAAAAATAAAAACAAATAAAATACAACTTGATAAATAGGGATACAAATAAATATGTGTTTTTGTCTTGAAATTTGCCAATACAGAGAGATCGTGGCTCGTGGTCCTGACACATATCTCATCTCTCTTTCTATCAAATTCACTTTTCTTGGATCATCTCCCTTACTAGCAGTTATTCATCTTACTAGCAGTTATTCATCTAAGCACACTTGGAAAGCTCTGAGAAATAGGAGACCCAATGTGTGTTGGTCTTCACTTGTTTGGTTCTCAAAAAATGTACCCAAGTGGCATTTATTTTGTGGATTGCTTGCTTGAGGAGGCTTGCCACTAAAGATAGACTTAGAAGGTGGGGACTGCCTATTAATCCCCTCTGTAGTCTTTGTTCTCATCATGATGAATCAGCCAATCATTTATTCTTTCAATGTAATTTCTCAAGACAGATTTGGCATTCAGTTCTAAGCTGATTTGAAGTTCACAAAAGGCCAGGAAATTGGGATGACGAACTTATATGGGCTATGGGTTACTGTAAAGGTAATTCCTTTCGAGCACTCCTCTTCAAGCTGTCTTTAGCTGCAGGGGTGTATTACATTTGGCTTGAGAGAAACTCTAGGGTGTTTGGAGAGAGGTCAATGAATTCCGATGTGATTTTTGCTCGCATAGAAGACAATTTGAGACTTCGAGTCAGCTCCTGGAAACATATTCCTAATTCAACGGAAAACCAAAGATTTTGTCATCTTTGGAATATCTCTCCTCGAATTTTGGGTATTACCACTTGTTAAAAGTGGTTTGATTCTTTTGTAGTTTATAATAGGTTTTTTCTTTGTACAGTTTTTGGATGGTTGGTTATAAAATGCATTATTTACCCCCAAAAAAACAAATCACTTTTTTTTTTGCT
The DNA here is from genome assembly GCA_019656275.1 of Rhododendron kiyosumense. NCBI lineage: Eukaryota > Viridiplantae > Streptophyta > Magnoliopsida > Ericales > Ericaceae > Rhododendron > Rhododendron kiyosumense. The sequence goes on from BPLS01000663.1 coordinate 6,716, forward strand.
TACAAAGCAATCAAAATCACTTCTTCCATATAAAAGGTGGGTTTGGATTAAAAAGTCAAAGGACTTGTTTTTTTGTCTTTATTCAAACTTTTGTGACTTATCGATTCGTTTCGATGAGAGGAATCAAAAAAGTAAAAAAGTTTGATCGAAACTTATAATTTTTTGAATAAAGACAAAAATAAATCAATAAGACAATATTTTTTACTTATTCTTGTATTTTTAAAAAAAATTATGAGTTTCGATCATAATTTTTTTACTTTTCCGATTCTTCTCGACAAAACGAATCAATAAGTCACAAAAGTTTGAAGCAAAATTATCAAATACAAAAAAAAAAATTACTGCTATTTAACTTATGAAGCCAAATTGGGCCAAAGTCCTGGCCACCCCAGCACACAATAATGATTCGAATTGTTCGTCCTACGTAATTCTGACAGTGAAATAGCATGTTACTGGGAAAAGTAGACTCGTTGGGTATCGATGAACACCTAATCTGCTTGTGAGATGTGAAAAGTCGTTCACATGTCCACCAGCGTGATTGAACTGCTTTTACAAGAATGATATCTCGGAAGGATATACAAAATTAACGGTTTAAATTATCATTATGAGTGTGAGATATGATCTACGAATAGAAGTTTAGAGAGATATGGATAGATAGTGAAAAGAATCTGGGTACACATGAAAGAGTACATACCGCGCATATATATGTTTTTACAAAGATGATTGGAGTTATTCATTTTATTCAAAATATTTTATTTTTAGGGATCCAATAAAAAATCAGCTCAATCAGATCTCGGTAAAGGCAGTTATGAATCATTCAATTTTGCTTCAGAATTCAAGCTTGAATTATGAGACAAAATTGGATGTTTTGTAAATATTCATACAAAAATCCGACTGAGATGGTTTTTTACAGGTACCTTAAACAAAATATTTTGAACAAAATGAACGGCTCCGATCAACTTTGTGAAACTCAATACTCGGGGTATGTACTCTTCCGTATGTACTCACAACAACTTTGGATAGATGTATCATGTATGAAGGGGAGTTGACCGACCCATCCTTGGCCTTTTATTCAACAGCTTTGTTCTCTTTGCAACTCAAAAAGAATTTTTCAAAAAATTCACTTACTTTTAACATTTCTCTATTTATTTCTCTTCACTTATTACCCCTATTATTTTTCAAAAAAAATTTCAAATTTCAATCCAAACAAGCATTAGCCACGAGAATCAATGAATCATGAGAAACTTTTATGCATTCCCCGTATACAAGGGGTTAGTATCCTTTTTAAAAAGATTCTAAATTTTCAGCCATTTTTCGATCACATTTGGATAATCAGCTCCGTTCATTTTGTAGAATTCGACGAAAACCTTAATTCTACCAAAAATTGTATTCATCGGATTTTAATAGATACATGATCGGCACAGGTGAAAAAATTGTCCAAAAATACACTGAATCGAACGTTATTGGACTTTCCTATCAAAAGCTATAAACAAAAAGATTACTTCCTAAATGGTCATAACTGAAATGATCAGAAATTTTTTTCCCTTTCCACTGGTTCAAACGGATTTAAATTTGAAACACATTTTTTAATCTCATTAGACAGTTTAAACTACGAAAAAAATATAATTTTTCCGTTTTACATTATTTCTCCATCAATATTAGGCTCGTTTGATAGGTTTCGTTGAGTAGATTTCAAAAATATTTAATTTTTTTAAAAAAAATACGTGAAAAAAAGTTATTAATATTTAAAATTTTATAAAAAAAATCAAAAGAGGGAGAGAGAGGGACTGCTGGGGGGAGAGAGAGAGAGAGCACGTGGGTGTGGGGGGTAAATGGGTCAGTCCCTGAAGTGTCAAGCGGGGGGGCCTGACAAGTGGGGTTGTGTAACGACCCGGATTTTTGCCCTATTTTTTTTTTCGAATGAAGAAATTATTTTAATCAAATAGTCTATAGTAATCGATTAATTATTTAAAAAGTGTAATTAGATTAAACTAGAACCTAAATTAATTTTTGGCAACTGAAATTAGTTTAGCATAATTTTAACCTAACTTGTAATTATAAATGTGTGTACATATTTATTTATATTGTCCATACTAATAATCATTCCACAATTTATGGGATTTGGTTACCCATCTCTCACCAATCTCTCCCTCTATCTTTATTTTTTTCACTTACCCACTTCCCTTCAAACTCTTTCTAAATTATATCTCTTTTTAATCTCAATAACATCCCACCTCCTTCCAATTTCTCTATAAAACCAAATCCCTCTTTCCCATTCTTTTATTCGGCTGAGAAAGAGAGAGAGAGAAGAAACCTAGAAAAAGGAGGAGTGAAAAAAAAAGAAGAAAAGATTGATAACCCAAACTCAATTTTCGTCCATATCACGTCCCTCTATTCACGGCCTGTTTCTTCCTAGTTGCTGACGTTTTTAGGTCTAAGTTTCTTCATGAATGTTGTAGAGGGCGTCGAGATATTCGATTTCGACCCAAGAATCACCCAAAAAGGTCAAGGATTGATAGAGTTATCGCTGTCCAAAGTTCAGTAAAATTCTCGGATTTCTGTTTCCAGACAGCAAACAGGACTTATGAAAACCCCCACTTTTCTCCTAGTTCGAATGGTTTTCGGGCTTCGACTTCTTCACAAAAGTTGTAGAGTGTTTCAAGATCTTCGCGTTAGACACAAGAATCGTCCAGAACGGCAGAGGTTTGATCAAGTTATTCCAGTCCAAAGTTTCTGCTAAAATACCGATCTTTCGCCGCCAAACGAAAACCCACCGACTCCACCGAATCGTTTTGTCCAGATTAAAGGTAGATTAATCCTTCTCCTACCTTCCCCTAAGTATATTATTGTACTACGATGTTAGTTTTTATGATAAAAAAAAAAGAATCGAATGAACGAAACTCAATTTTTCCGAAAAAGAATTCACTGTTCATAAGCATCGTCACTGTTCACGTTTTTTTACTGTTCATACCAAAAAACCTAAATTACAGTTTTCCCCCTTGACTATTTTAGTATAGTGTTTCGGTCCAAATTAGAAAATACAAGTTATGTTTACATAATGATTAAGCCCCCGGGTTTACTAAAATAGTAGAATCTATGTCCTAGTCAACAATACGTTTTAATTAAATGTTGTATTGGTATAAAAAAATAAAAGAAACAATCTTTATGATAATGTCTTTATATTATTTGACCCTTATCTATTATATTAGTATTATAAGAATGTATTTTACAAAGATACCAATATAAACCTAGACTTATTATTAATTGAATAGAATTATTATTTTTATATATATATATATATATATATATATATATGTATATATATATTAGATAAAAGTTTCTTGTTTTATTATTAACTTGTTGGTCACACAAGATTAAGGGCAACGGCTCATTCATAAAAAAAATTACGTGATTTCTACGCTTATTATTTATTTCAATTATCATTGTGATTATTTGTTTATTGCTTCGACACTTGATTTATATGCTAGACTGGACCCTAGAGACATGAGGTGGTATGCGAATAGAGTTCACCTAGACGATGCTAGATAATGGATGAATTGGAAAGTTTATTTTTAGATCTGCCTGCAGGTAGGATTTTGAGATGTGATGAGTTGGGTGTGATGATTTGAAACTAGCAAAGTAAGCCCAGTGATGAATTGAAACTGGCGAGAGTCCAGTGATGATTTAAAACCTGGCAAAGTAAGCCCAGTGATATTTTGATAAAACCTGGCACAGTAAGCCCAGTGATATTTTGATAAAACCTGACGGTTGGTCAGTGACGTTTTGTGATGATAAAACCTGACGGTTGGTCAGTGATGTTTTCTAATGATAAAACCTGGCAAAGTAAGCCCAGTGATGTTTTGATAAAACCTGACAGTTGGTCGGTGATGTTTTGCGATCATAAAACCTGACGGTTGGTCAGTGATGTTTTCTGATGATAAAACCTGGCAAAATAAGCCCAGTGATATTTTGATAAAACCTGACGGTTGGTCAGTGATGTTTTCTGATGATAAAACCTGGCAAAGTAAGCCCAGTGATGTTTTGATAAAACCTGACGGTTGGTCGGTGACGTTTTGCAATGATAAAACCTGATGGTGGGTCAGTGACGTTTTGCGATGATAAAACCTGACGGTTGGTCAGTGATGTTTTCTGATGATAAAACCTGGCAAAGTAAGCCCAGTGATATTTTGATAAAACCTGGCAGGTGGTCCAGCGATGTTTTGTGATGATAGAATTAGTGGGAGTTCAGTGGTGATTTTGATGTGGTGATTAAGGTAGACAAACTCTAGTAATGTCCGGGCATGACAAGCTTCTCCTTATTGTTAGGCAATTGGATAATAATGAATAAGGTTATGCGTGCTGCTTCTATTTTAATTTTCTGCTTTAACAACATATTGCTGCTTGCTAACTATAAAGTAAGAGGGGTGGTTGGGTTGGATTATTCTACTGGGTGATTTTATCACTCACGGATACGTCTGTATCCTGGCAAATCGTTTGCTTCGGCGATCAATTTGCCAGCGAGTGCAGGATTCAATGCTGGAGCAGTTTTAAGACAAGAGGAAAGCCAAGAGCGAAGATCGAGTTTACTTGAAATTTGTATGAAGCCTAGAGTCGGCTCTGAGGTTAATGTATTTTGAATATGTAAATCTATCTTGAGTTTGTAATAGCTAAACTTTATTTTAGAAAATTATATTTATTTAGCAAATTTTCTTAAGGAAATTGATTTATTTTGCTCCCGAAAAGTCGGGGCGTTACAGGTTGTGATTAGTAACCTTTTGGCATGGATGTGACAGAGATAGAGAGAGGGAGGAGAGAGGAAGAGAGTGACAATAACAGAGGGGGAACAAGGGTGGGGACATAGTGTACCTTACGTCCTTACCATACATTCATTTCTTAAATTTATACAATCTTAACAAACAAAAATAGAAACCCACTTTATACACTTTATGGCATATAAGAGCATCCGCAATGTCATAATCAAAATTAAAAAATTGCTAAAGTTAGCAATGTGTGTTTAAAAAAGTGCTCACACTGTAATAATCAAAGTTAGCAACCTCCTAACCAATAATCAAATTTGGGCATTTGAATAATCAAAAGTAACAATGTGGGATTTCACATTGCTAACTTTAACAACCTTCTAAATGAATAATCAAAAGCTGACGTGGGAAGTTTTGATTATTCACTTTTGATTATTACATTGCGGATGCTCTAACACACAATTTTTAACAACACTATTAGAGATAAGGTTGACTTAGGCACAGCACCCAAGATTTAATTCTGTACTGTATTGGATAGTACATATCGTTGTGAACAATTTTTTTTTGTGTGTGTGTCAATCAGTTGGAGAGATAATTACATCATGTATAAAATATACAAAGTACAAATCACAGAATATTATATCTATTATGTGAGAGTTCACGAGATAATTACGCCCAACAACTAAACTGATAGGATACATAAGTCTATCAAATGTACCACAATCACTATAAGCTCAACTACAAGCCCCATTTAAGGAGAGAAATAACTCTAACAAATACCAGAAAGTCTACTGGCACAGCAATCTGTGCACAGATTGTGCATAGATTTCTGTGTGGGGCCAGAATGAAAAGTTAGACGATTAAATGAAGCACATATAAGTATCAAATTGAGCTGATTTTTCGCGGGGGCCCTTAAAAAATGTTTTAAACATAATGAACGACTCGGATCACTTGTGTGGGACCCGTAGTGGGCCCCACATGCACAACCTGTGCACAGATTGCTATGCCAGTAGACTGGTTCAACAAATACAAAGGAAAGAACACTCACACAAAGATGAGAAGATTCGAACTCCTGACCACTTAGTAAGATGCAAGAGTTCTGGCCAACTGAGCTAACCCCAATTGGTTGTTGTGAGCAAATTCAATACTCAAAACTTGTAATTTTGATATGGGTCAAATACCAAACAATACTGGAATATGTTTATATTTTACACTATTTTTTTAATATGGTAAAATAACACTAATAGTGATTAATTCAAATGATATCTAATATCTCACTAATATTGATACTTCCTCCGTTTCAAAATGAGTGACATTTTTGGGAAAGCGAGTCATTTTCAATTATTTATATCTTTCAATATAAATGTTAAAAAATATACAATATGAATATTATTTGATAGATTTTAATTAGTTCTATTAAACAAAATTTTTAAAATCACATAAAACGTCATATATCGAAAAATATATAGCATTTTAAAATGACTTAAAGTCCTAAAAAAGTCACTCATTTTAAAACAAAGAGAGTACTTAACAACATCCTTTCTTATGACATCAAATAGTGCCCACACCAGTCGGCTGATTTGATCTAAAATTAAATGAGAGGCCGTTCCAGATTTTTGAAAAATAAAGTTTTAGAAATGAAGGTAATTTCAAGCTCCAAAATTATTTGTTTACGCAAATAATTTTCTTACCAATATGGATCTTATTTGATAAATCTCATTGAGATCTTTTATACGATGCAAAAAAAATTGAAAAATTATTTTTCATTTTCGTCATATTTGAATTTGAAATTACCTTCTTTTTAAAAAAAAAAAGTTTTTGGAGAAAGCGGAACGGGGTCTGATCTGGCATTGATAAGTGAACGATCAGATCATTATTCAAATAAATTGAGAAAATAATATGCTTCTTAAAATGGGTTGATTGTGAGATAAACCTGCATGTGGGTGTTCCTTCCTTGGAGTGCTTTTCCTTTATTTCTTTGTTTCTATTCTATAATGGACTTATTTCTTGTATTGGTTAAGTTATTGGGTTTGATTATCTCGTGAACTCTTACACTTGATATAGTGCCTTGGATTTGTACTTTATACTTCATATCTACTGTAAAATGATCTCTTCTATCGATTTACAAAAAAAAAAAACTATGTCCAAGCAACTAGCTTATTTCTTCCACCACCGCTGTGGGCCCTACAAGACTTTTTTTGATACAATCTGAACCATTTATCTTGTAGGGTAGTATATCCATGAAAAAAATTAGTTTGATTGAATATCGATAAGTAACTCCGCATGGTTCGTGCTTAGAGTCATATCTTTATTTCCCAGCCGGTCCCAAGCCCGGATAAAGGAGGAGAGTTGTGCGTTAGGTAGCTGACAGCCAGCACGTAAAAAACCCGTTAGATCTTTTATGACATGAATCCAAATATGATTACGAGACATGCTAGGGCGTTCCCTTTAAG
>BPLS01000663.1:14435-44779 GCA_019656275.1 Rhododendron kiyosumense
CGACGCGTTGTGCCTGCCTTCGGGTGCTTCGAAAAATGAGCAAGGGGCGCCACGCCGGCGCCCGGGTGTGGTGATAAGTGAGCAAGGGTTCCCGCGCGTGCCTGGACGAGCGCGGGTAAAGAAGCTAGCCCAGGACTATAGGATTCGTTTAGCAACTTGGAATATAGGGACATTAACGGGTAAGACTAGGGAGCTAGTCGACACCATGCTTAGGAGGAGGATTAGTATAGCTTGCCTTCAGGAGACTAAGTGGGTAGGGGAAAAAGCTAGGGAGATAGAGGACACAGGTTATAAGCTTTACTATACGGGTAAGGATAGACATAGAAATGGGGTAGGTATCGTAGTAGATAAACACCTGAAAGAGTCGGTAGTTACGGTGACGAGAAAAGGAGATCGGATTATTTTAGTTAAGCTTGTAATTGGAGAGAGTATAGTGAATATTATTAGTGCGTATGCACCCCAAGTAGGCTTGGATGATCTTATTAAAGAGCAATTTTGGGAGCAAATGGATGACGTGGTTCAAGAGATACCTTTTGGGGAGAAACTATTCATAGGAGGCGATTTCAATGGTCACGTTGGAGTGCATAAGCAAGGGTATGAGAAGGTGCATGGTGGCTTTGGATTTGGTGACCTTAACGAAGGTGGTAGGAGGATTTTAGATTTCGCGGTAGCTTTTGACCTTATAGTTGGGAATACGCTCTATAGGAAGCGAGGAGCATTTAATTACCTTTAAGAGTGGAGCCAATAGAAGCCAAATCGATTATTTTCTTGCTAGAGGTGTAGACCGCTTGACATGTAAGGATTGTAAGGTTATTCCTGGAGAGTGTTTAGTGGCACAACATAGACTTTTGGTGTTAGATGTTCGTCTCAAGGGGAATAATAGGAGGAGAAAGGAAATTAGATGCCCACGGACTAAATGGTGGGGCCTAAGAGGGGAGAAACTAGAGGTATTCAAGGAAAGAATGTCTCAAGAAGTACGGTGGGGAGTGGAAGGCGATAGTGACAATATGTGGAATACGATAGCTGACGGTATTAGAAGAATATCGAAAGAAGTTCTTGGCGAGTCGAAGGGAAAATGTCCAATTTCTAAGGAGACATGGTGGTGGAATGACGAGGTTCAAATCATGGTAAAAGCAAAGAAGGAGTGCTTTAAAAAGTGGCAAAGGGACCGGAGTGAGAAAAATTTTCAGGGTTATAAGCAAGCTAATAAGGAAGCTAAGAAAGCCGTTAGGGATGCTAAGTTGAAAGCCTATGAGAATTTCTACGCTAGACTCGATGGTAAAGATGGAGAAAAGATTATTTATAAACTTGCTAAGATACGAGAAAGGAAAGCTAGAGACATTTCTCAAGTTAAGTGTATAAAAGATATTGATTCAGTGGTGTTGGTGAAAGACGAGGAGATCAAGGATAGATGGAAGTCGTATTTCGATAAATTGTTAAACGAGAAACATGAAGGAGGCTTTGGTGGGGAGGAGGCGTATGTACCTGGGGAGAACGTAGAATATGAGTTTTATCGGAGAATACAAAAATTCGAAGTGGTTAAAGCTTTGAAAAGGATGAAACTGGGTAAAGCCCTTGGACCAGATGGTATCCCTATTGAAGTGTGGAAAAGTCTAGGTGACTTGGGGGTGACTTGGTTGACGAAGTTGTTCAACAAGATTATTATGACTAGGAAGATGCCCGACGAATGGAGAAGGAGCACCTTAGTGCCTATATATAAGAATAAAGGGGATATTCAAAGCTGCAACAACTATAGAGGTATTAAATTGATGAGCCATACGATGAAGTTGTGGGAAAGAGTTATTGAGTATCGCCTGAGGATGGTGACTACGGTGTCAGAGAAACAGTTTGGGTTCATGCCAGGAAGATCCACCATGGAAGCTATCTACCTATTAAGGAGATTGGTAGAAAAATACAGAGCAAAGAAGAAGAATCTCCATATGGTTTTCATAGACTTAGAAAAAGCTTATGATAGAGTGCCTAGGGATATCATATGGTGGGTTTTGGAGAGAAAAGGAGTGACCAAAGGGTATATCGAGGTGATTAGAGACATGTATGAAGGTGCTGTCACTACCATTAGATCCCCAGTAGGGGAAACGAGTGAATTTCCAATCACCGTAGGATTGCATCAAGGGTCAGCCCTGAGCCCATACCTCTTTGCCTTAGTTATGGATGAATTGACTAGACAATTTCAAGAGGATATTCCATGGTGTATGATGTTTGCAGACGACATTGTCCTCGTAGATGAAACTGCTAGAGGTGTTAATACAAAACTAGAAATTTGGAGGGAAGCATTAGAGTCAAAGGGTTTTCGGATAAGTAGGAGTAAAACGGAGTATATGGTGTGCAAGTTTAGTGGTACCAGTAGTGCGCTTGAGGAAAGTGTGACGATCCAAGACCAGGAGATATCAAAGAGTGATCATTTTAGATATTTGGGCTCAATTATTAGTAGCAATGGAGAGATTGCGGATGATGTGTCCCATAGGATCCAAGTGGGGTGGCTCAAGTGGAGAAGCGCTACTGGCGTACTATGTGATAAGAGGGTACCCACAAAATTGAAGGGAAAATTTTATAGAACGGCCATAAGACCAGCGATACTTTATGGGACAGAATGTTGGCCTATTAAGAAACAACATGTGAGCAAAATTAGTGTAGCGGAAATGAGAATGCTGAGGTGGATGTGTGGTAAGACTAGACGAGATAGGATTAGAAATGAAACAATTCGTGAGATGGTAGGTGTAGCACCTATAGAGGAGAAGTTGAGGGAAAATAGGCTAAGGTGGTTTGGGCATATCTACCGTAGACCAGAAGATGCAGTAGTTAAGAGAGTGGATAGGATAGCTCTAGGTAGCAATGTTACAGGGAGGGGTAGACCTAAATTGACATTAGATACTGTAGTGCGCAAAGATATGAGTCTAATAGGTCTATGTGAACAAGTGGCTCTTGACAGAGCTCAATGGAGGAAACGGATTCATGTAGCCGACCCCAAGTGATTGGGACATAAGGCTCGGTTTGGTTTGGTTTGGTTTGGAATATCGATAAGTATATTACAACTTGAATTTTGCTTTACAGAATTAACGGTTATAGATTTTGAAGTTAAATTATCCATGATTGTCCATTTTCTAAACAGAAATTCAATTTTAATATATCTTTTGATGTCTGATTAAGCTCATTTTTTGCATGAATATATTACGCTACGGGTCTTACAAGATGGATTCGGTGGTGCACTATAGCACCCCCTGTAGTGCACATTTAAGGTGGCACACAGGTGTCGATCTCATCAATCACCGGTTGACATTAAAAATCAATTATGACCGGTAATAAATGATTCTTATCGATCATAATTAAAAATCATATATCAACCATTTATTGTCAAGATCGATGACCCGTATATGCCCTACAGAGCCTTACACTACAGGATTTCTCAATCCTTACAAGATGAACGATTCGAATTATAACAAAAAAATGTTTGGTGAGGCCTGTAACAGACGGTGGTGGAAAACCCCACTACAAGTGGAAAGAATTTTACTCTCTTGGTAGATTAACGATCAACTTGACAAAGTCAAACAAAATAAAAATCGTAAAATTAAGTAGGAAAATAAAAAATAAAAAATCAATAACTAAAATGTATGACTATCTAGGGTTAATCAACGAAAGCACTAAAGTCAAAATTTAATTATGACTATCTAGGATAAAATGATCAGAAAAATAAAATCTTTCCACTGGTTCAAACAGATTAAAATTTGGAATACTTAATTTTTTAACCATATTTGTTAATATATAAACTGTTCAAAGAGGTTGAAATCACGTATTTTTTAAATAAATTTTATATATTTGAAATCTATTCAACGAGACCTATCAAAAAGTACAATATTGAATATGAAATAATGTGTTTAAATTAAATGATTTTTTTGGGCCCAATATATTATCTCTTTGTTTTTGTTTTTTTATTTGTCATTTTTTTTAAACTTCTATATTTGAGTAATCACGCCCAACGTAGGAGCTGCTCTCCCCACAAGGAATATCATTCGCAATATCGTTCCCAACTGACCAATTATCCGAAAATAAAAAATTGTACTGATCCATAATGTTCTTTTATGAAACTCTCTTTAGACACTTTGTCAATTAATAATAATCAAAAACTGTCTAGCCCTAAGAGCATCCGCAATATAATAATCAAAAATGAATAATCAAAATTTGCCACGTCAGCTTTTGATTATTCATTTAGAAGGTTGCTAAAGTTAGCAATGTGAAGTCTCACATTGTTCATTTTGTACCCATAATCAAAATCAATGGGTCCACTGCCAACTCTTCCTTTCCTCCAAACTTTTACCCTTCATTTCATCCGAAAAAAAATTCCCGCCGGTTTGTCCCTCCAATTATTTCCCCGTTCCCTCCAATTCTTTCATGCCTACTCCCATTCTTGCCTATTTATTCTTTTTTCTTCCATCAATGGAAAATCACCATTCTCAATCATCTCAAACTATGGAATCAGAATCACAATTGTGATAATAATTTGAATAGTTTTTTTGAAAAAAAAGAGTTTAGGGAAAATTTTAGTTTTTTCAAAAAGAAACAATTTTTTTTTTGTGTAAAAACGGTTTTTGAAAACAGTTTTTTTTTTTAAAAAAAACAGTTTTTCAAAATAACAATTTTTTTAAAACTATTTTTTATAAAATTTTCTAAAAAAATAGTTTTTAAAAGTTATTTTTTGAAAACATTGTTGAGAGAGAGAATGTTTTGTGTAATGATGGGTGTATTTGATTGAGAAAATGTGGGGATCATTAAATTTGATTATTGGCAAAAAGTTGTTAATTTTGATTATTCAAATGCCAAAATTTGATGAGTTGCTAAGACATTGCTAAGTTTGGTTATTACAATGTGAGCACTTTTTTTAGCAAACATTGTTAATTTTAACAACCTTTTAGTTTTGATTATTACATTGCGGATGCTCTAAGGCTTATAACCCCTTAAATACAATGCAAACCTTAACCTTACTAGGAAAAGGAAAAAAAATCAATGTCGGAAAGTTCCGAAATTATTACATATTCTAAAAATATAAGAAAAAATAAAACTTCTCCAACAAGAACGAACGTTATTGGACTTTCCTATCAAAAGTTATAAACAAAAAGATTACTTCCTAAATGGTCATAACTAAAATGATCAGAAATTTTTTCCCCTTTCCACCGGTTCAAATGGATTTAAATTTGAAACACATTTTTTAATCTCGTTAGACAGTATAAACTACGAAAAAATCAATAACTAAAATGTATGACTATCTAGGGTTAGAAGAGTTTACTGTAGCAAACAAAATTTTTAAAATCACATAAAACTTCATAAATTGAAAAATATATAGCATTTTAAAATGACATAAAGTCTTAAAAAAGTCACTCATTTTAAAACGGAGAGAGTACTTAACAACAGCCTTTCTTATGACATCAAATGGTGCCCACTCCATTCGGCTGATTTGATCTAAAATTAATTGATCCGGCATTGATAGAACGATCAGATCATTATTCAAATAAATTGAGAAAATAATATGCTTCTTAAAATGGGTTGATTGTGAGATAAACCTGCAAGCGGGTGTTACTTTTTTGGAGGGCTTTTCCTTTATTTATTTGTTTCTATTCTATAATGGACTTATTTTTTGTATTGGTTAAGTTATTGAGTTTGATTATCTCGTGAACTCTTACACTTGATGTAATGTCTTGGATTTGTACTTTATACTTCATATCTAATGTAAAATGATCTCTTCTATCGATTGACAAAAAAAAAAAAAACCTATGTCCAAGCAACTAGCTTATTTCTTCCACCACCGCTTGTGAGCCCTACAAGACTTTTTTTGATACAATCTGAATCATTTATTTTGTAGGGGAGTAGATCCATGAAAAAAATTAGTTTAATTGAATATCGATAAGTATATTAAAACTTGAATTTTGCTTTACAGAATTAACGGTTATAGATTTTGAAGTTAAATTATCTATGACTGTCCATTTGCTAAACAGAAATTCAATTTTAATATATCTTTTGATGTCCAATTAAGCTCATTTTTTGCATGAATATTACTCTACGGGCCTTACAAGATGGATCCGGTGGTGCACTAAAGCACCCCCTGTGGTGCACGTGTAGGGCGGTACACAGACGTCGATCTCATCAATCAACGGTCAACATTGAAAATCAATTATGACCGGTAATAAATTATTCTTACCGATCATGATTAAAAATCATATCTCAACCATTCATTGTCAAGATCGATGACCCGTGTATGCCCTACAGAGCCTTGCACTACAGGATTTCTCAATCCTTACAAGATGAACGATTCAGGTTATAACAAAAAAATGCTTGGTGTGGCTTGTAACGGACGGTAGTGAAAAACTCCACTACAAGTGGAAAGAATTTTACTCTCTCTTGGTAGATTAACGATCAACTTGACAAAGTGCCTGTGGGCCTTGTTAAATGATCAAAAAAAAAAAAAAAAACTTGACAAAGTCAAACAAAATAAAAATCGTAAAATTAAGTAGGGAAAGAGGCCGGAAAATGGGCACATGGCCGTTGTGCCGTGGCCCCTACTCTCCTATTCTTTTTTTTTTTGTCAAGCCCTACTCTCCTATTCTCTAAACCTGTAGACTAGACAATTTTGTGGCCTGGGGGAGAGTACTCAAAAGAGTCAAAACATTAGAAAAATAGAGAGAATCATCAATGAATGTTGAAGACGTGTTAGTTAATTTTATTGTCACGGGAATCAAATGATGAGATGGCCATGTTTTGTGATAGCTAATCTGAGTTGTGAATTCATTGGGCAAACCTTAATTTCACAAATAAACCAATAATGGGGGCTGCCAGATAATTATCCAGAACTTCAGTTATATTAAATAAGAATATCCAAAAGTTGTATTCATTCAAAGATTAAGGCGTTTTTTAATCTTTAACTATATGAGAACACAATGGTAACTTATTATTAAAATGCCAATAAACACATTTCACCAAAAAGACTTAGGGTGTCTAGGGTTAACATATAGTTGAAATGCATGTAAATTAGCCCGGACACTTGAATTATCAAAAAAAAATCAACTTAAGAGAAGCCTACTTGTCCAAAAAGGAAAAAAAGATTTTAGAGAAGCTGTGTTGAAGAATCTAGGCAAGTTCAAGTCATTCGGTGAGTCTCCGAGACCAGAAGGCTTGTTGGTTTAAAGCAACGCCAATCAAGCACAAAATGTGTTTAACGCGTAAGTCAATCAACGAAGAGTCACGATTACAAATGGTAAGACTTCTTGTAATCGTACATTAAATAGAGTCAATCAAGGTTTAAAACTTTAGTTAATTCCATCGGATTTAGGGTATGAGTGTATTTTTTACTCCGTAGAACATTGAATCATAAAAGACTTCAATAATGGAAGTGTCGTTTTTTCTCTTTTAGCCAACTCGCCCATTAAAAAATTCAAAAATAGCCGAAACCGTCCCACTCACCAGCCCTAAAGTTTATCTTTTATCCAGTTTACATTGTGCTCCCGATTGGCCTCATCAGCCCAATGACCCCACAATTGGCCGACTCTTATCCAAACCCCCAACAATCAGTCAACCGCCCTTTTTCAAGCCCTTCTTTGCAATTGTATGCAAGGTGCATAGCCTATCTTATTTTCACTTTAACATCCAAAAGATTATAAATTACTGTCAATATACACCCTGCCCTATCTTTTTATTTCTTTTTTCTTTTTGCCAATGTTGTATATATGTCAATGGGGGTTAGAAGAGAATTAAACAGGTTAAAATTCAAAAGGGGTTCAACCTCTATCCATTGACTCGAACCTTAGCCTCAGGCATTCCCCTAGGAAACCAAAGAGTACAATCAGATGGGCTAACAGCCACATCATCCTAGCCTTATCACGTTGCCCTTATTTCTTTTTGATTAACATGTCCCAGACAATAACACAAAGTACCTCGTTGTGTTCACATGTAATAACGGCATGTAAGTGGGGGCTCAAAGTGTAAGGTTACGATCCTTAACAACTTGAATTTGGCTCCTTAAAAACTCGTTCGAACTCATCTTGTCGCTTAAAGAAGAGGTTAAAATAAAGAATGTTGGCACATTTAGTCATCGAGTCAAGCTCGAATATACTCTAGATGCATTAAGTCATACTGGTAAATACTCTAAACTCCGATAAAGTAAATTCGAGAACACGATAATAAAATTTAGTTTGAACTTGATCTTTTTTAGCTCGAGTTTGAAGTCCAACTGATTTTCAACAAGTTTAATTCAAACACTCCAAATCGTTTTAGCTCGATTTATTGGCAACCCAACATATCACACCACATGACACATTCTATCAGCAAAATATACCGAATGGCTAACCAAAGCATTGACAACCTCCCCTGTCTAGGGGCTGAGCAAGAGGAAAACTTTGATAACCTATGAAATTCTGGCTGCCACTATGGCATTCATACGTGGTGATTATCTGGGGGCAAGTGGGACACCTCCAAGTTTAACATCCTTTTGATTTGCTTTGCTCTATCCACTTGCTATGCGTACAACTTTAACTCTCTAATGTTTCTATGAATCTCCGTTGCACCAAAAAAAAAAGGGAAAATAACGATCAAGAACGCGTTTTGATAATTAATACCCGTTATGGACATTTTGTTCATTAACAAATATTTTTAGCATGTCTTTAAAAGGTATTAATTATCAAAATATGTCCTGAACTGTTATTTTTCCAAAAAAAAAAAAGAGCAGCAAAATAGAACGAAGTTAGCAATCAGATCGAATTGCAAAAAGTAAGTGAAAATCGATAGTATAGGGTCCAAAGAAGAAATTTTTAAAACTTGAAAGAAGAACGGGCGAATCAGTTTACCGTAGCGTAGGGTGAAAAAGTCTAGTACTCCGTATATCACAATCCAAAAATAGTCAGCTCAAAGGCCCCACCGCCATACCATGTGCCTGAGGTGGCAGCAACTGATTGCTCAGACACGAGGTCCCCATGTGCACTCCCCTAGACTGAATCCTCACGCTATAAATACTCCAGCCCTCGAACAAAAATTCTCATTCATCAATCCATCCTCTTGAAAAATCTTCTAGAAATAGAGATGACAGCTGAGTTCACCGAGTTCATCCCGAGCCTCCCCGAAGAAATCGCCCTCGAATGCCTGACCCGGCTCAACTACACGGCCCACCGCGTCGCCGCCTCGGTCTGCCACCGCTGGCGCGAGCTCCTCCACAGCAGGGACTTCTACTACCACAGGAAACGGACCGGGTTCACCCGAAAGGCCGCCGTCTTGGTCCAGTCGATCCCAGTTCAGTCGGGCGGAGAGAAACCGGTTCGATCCCCGAGCTACGGGTTGACGATTTACGACCCCGTGAGCGAGATTTGGGACCGGGTCGACCCGGTTCCGAAGTACCCGGATGGGCTCCCCTTGTTCTGCCAGGTGGTGAGCTCCGAAGGGAAGCTGGTGGTGATGGGCGGGTGGGACCCGGCGAGTTGGGAACCGGTCCGGGACGTTTTCGTGTACGAGTTCACGACTCGGAGCTGGACCCGGCGCAGGGACATGCCTTCCAGCCGGTCGTTCTTCGCCGCCGGCGCCGTCGACGGGGTGGTGCTCGTCGCCGGCGGGCACGACGAGAGCAAGAACGCGCTGGGCACGGCGTGGGCGTACGACATAAGGAGGGACGAGTGGACCGAGTTGGGTCGGATGGGTGAGGAGCGAGACGAGTGCGAGGGGATCGTAGTCGGGTCGGAGTTTTGGGTCGTGAGCGGGTACGGAACCGAGAGCCAGGGCGGGTTCAAGAGGAGCGCCGAGTCGTTCGGACTCGGCACGGGCCAGTGGAGGCGAGTCGAGGACGCGTGGGGGGTGAGTCAGTGCCCGAGGTCGTGCGCAGGCGTGGGGGAAAACGGAGGGTTTTTCAGCTGGGCCGAGTTCGACCCTGTTTTGCGGGTCGGGGCATGCGGGGTCGATATGGGTGGTTGGACCTTGGTGACCGGGTCGGAGTACCAGGGTGGGCCTCAGGGGTTTTACCTGGTAGAGGGGAAGAAAGAAGGGCAGCAAGGTAAATTGGTGAAGGTTGAAGTGCCTGAGGAGTTCTGTGGATTTGTTCAATCAGGTTGCTGTGTTGAAATCTGATTTTGTTTTGTTGTTTTGAGAATGAGAATATGCGGATATATGTATAGAGATGTTCCATACGAAATGGGTCTATACTCTATCTATACTATGTACATTTTGTTTTCTTTTGTATTTGATGATGAAAGTAATACTCTATAATGAGAATAACTTATTCAGGCAGCCTTTCTACATTTTGGGCCAAATTACCTCTTTAAAACTCATTTTATTACTTTAGCTATTTACTTTTAAAATGTCTCCCGCATCAGGCTCTTTATATTAAAAATATTATTTCTTTATTCTTAAAAAAAACAAAAACAAAACAGAGAAACAAAACAAGACCTGCTATACACACAGTAGTCTGTGCATAGATTCCGTTTGTAGGGCCCACCATGAATCCTACACAAATAATCTGAATTGTTCATTAAATGTAAAACAAGTTTTTGAGGGTTCCCGTAAAAAATTAGCTCAATTCGATACCTATAGATGCTCAATCCAATCGTCTAGCTTTTCATTATTCTTAAATTTGAATGAAAAGTTCGACAATTGAATCGAGCATTTATAAATATCGGATTGAGTTGATTTTTTGCCGGAACTCTTAAAAAAATATTTTACATTTAATGAACGATTTGGATCATTTGTATAGGACCCGTGATGGGCCTCACATTAAAATATGTTCACAATTTATGCACAGATTGTCTGTGTGTAGACTTTCTGCAAAAGAAAACAGCGGCAGCAATCAATCTCTCTCTCTCTCTAACTTTACTCTTTCATTTCTCAAATCCAATCCCAGAAAATCGAAAAACAAAACCCCAAATCAGTCTCAACCAAAGATCAACAACACAAACCCCCTCCCCCGTGTCCCTCACCTCACCCCACACTGACAACCAACGATCAACCCCTCCGATCACCACCCCAGTTCTCCCTCCAAACCCATCTCAACCACGGCATGCATCATCTCTTCATAGGCCGACTTCAAAAGCCATGGGTGCAGGTGAACAGTAAGAGGGCCAAGCTCCAAGGCAGTGGATTTGTGGCAAAAAAAGCGAAGCCTCCGACCACAAGCAGCCATGGGAGCAGCCTGCTCTGAGCAGGTAATTAATAAAATAAGAGATAACTTATGAACAGTGCCTCGTGAGAAGGAACGAGGTACTGTAGCAAAACTATACCAATTGCAAAGTAGAGAGGGAAGTAGTGAGCCTGATGCAGGAGAGTTTTGGAGGGTTTTGCTCTTTATTATAGTTTGATGGAGGAAGTACCGAGAGAGATGCAGATGCTCTAACAATCAACGATTTGAATTTTAGAAGAATTTTTTCAAGAGAAGAGTTTTTAAAATTCAGATAGTTGGACACGCGCAATTCAGCTCTCGTTATTGAGGCTTGGGCACTTCGCATTGCGTTGTGTTTTGGCTATGGAATACGGCTTCCCTGAAGTTATCTTTGAGGCGGATTGTAAAGGTCTTATAGATAACGTTAATAATACAATGCAAGGCCACACTGTCGGCTGGCCTGTTGTAGTTTTGGTTATATATAATCCTAAAAGAATGTTTTCCTATTACAAAGTCAATGAGCAGAAAATAATAACCAATTGGGACTTATACTCCTTTCTTTTTTCTAATTAATGCTTCATCCGCCTCAATTTATTTGTCTATTTTTTAAATCTCAACCCATTAAGGGAATGCAATGTCAATGATCACTTTAAAAGTATTGCTTTCCCAAAAATGAGTCTACAATGCACAATTTTTTATTTTCTTTGTCCCATAAAGTCGATCTTCTACAAAATTACGTGTAATTTTAAAAATTAAAAATAACATATTTACTAAAATAATTTTTTGATATTTTTGTACACCGTTTAAAAGATCTTATCAAGATCTCTTAAACAAGATTCATATTGTACAAAAATTATTTTGTAAGTACATTATTTTTAAGTTTGAAAATTGCACGTAATTTCGTAGGAAACTAACTTTACAGGACAAAGGGAGTAAAAGAGAGGGCATATATGAGACTTTAACTAGTCAAATTTATATTGGACAAATATTTGGGACACTTTCTGTTTGTTTTGGGTCTCTAAAAAATGGACAAAAATTAGGATAGAGGGAGTAATTTCTTTAGGAAATTGATTTTCACATTCCCCTTTTCTATATCTACATTCTCCTTTTTGTCTTTTAACAAAAAAATACATACACTTTCAACACTAAAAAACAATAAAAAGAATATGAATATCAAAAAAAGAAATGCAAATATCAATTACTTTTCTTTTATCTAAATCAGTTAGGAGTTAGCGGTAGTAGTAGGATGAATGTGATCAGAACCAGCATTCGGGTGCATGGAGTATAGTTTCGCCGCTTTTAATAAAAGTCCAAAAGTGTTAGTAGAACCGGGTCGTCTCATACTCACTTGCTTCTGAAATAAAAGTGCAAAAAGTGTTAGCGGAACCGGGTAGTCTCAGACTCATTTGCTTCTGATTAATAATAGCCGGACAAAAACAATCCTTGAAATACATGATGTGTCTCCTTTATCTTATCAATAATAGTGAATGCCCCACAGGTAGAATGTTCTATTTTGTAAGTTTCTTAAAAAAAGAAAAAGAAAAGGTTTGGTGCCTCACGTAGCTGAGCTGTTAGACTATCTTGAATTGATTACTTTGTTGATTTTAAAATATATATATATGATTATGAAAATCATTTTATTTTTTTCATTTCATAAAGGAGATGCGAAAAGTCACAACCGAAATCTCAATCCGAGAATGAAGTTGGAGGTTTTGGTTGAGCTACCTCCATTAGACTAAAACCACCTATTTGATTCTCTGTTGCAACTCAGAGTTGGACTCGGCCCAAAGAAACTTACACGTCCTTCGAAATGTGTCTATATAACTCACTATGTCCCTATTTGGGTCTTTAACTTACTTACAGAACACACTCATTGCGGGTCCTGTCATTTTTTTTTTCATTTTATCCCCCAATCATTATTTTTTATTAAGGGATTCGGTAAAAGAGAAAATTCTTTGAACATTGCTCATTTTGTTTTGTTTTGAAGGGGGGCAATTATTTTGAAACAGCAAAAGTGATAACTGGGATCAAGCCATGGGAACAGAGGGGTACGTACTTTTTGTTTTCCTTTTGTTAGTGAAAGTAATGGTGAAGTCGAGCTGTTTATTGTCGAAATGAACAGCTGAATTAGCCGCCATAGGCCCTGCAATCCTGTAGGAAAGCCCGCTTTACATATCCCCGGTTTCCTCCTTTGTCCTTAATTATTCTCGTTTCCTACTTTTCCTAGCTGAGAGTCTATGAAACAGACACAGAAGAAGCCGATCTTGGTTTTTGATTCTTTCTGCTTTGCCTTTTCCCAAAGGTCATACTTTCAGTTATAGCCGGTGAATGTAGTACTAGCTACGGTTTCAATAAGTCCACATACATTTTTATCGATCACTTTTTAATCACTTATTTTTCACATATGTGTAGGGCCCTGCTTTTCCTAACTAATAGTCTATGAAACGGACAGAGAAGAAGCTGATCTTGGTTTTTGATTCTTTCTACTTTGCCTTTTCTTAAAGGTCATACTTTCGGTCGTCATAGCCAGTGAATGCTGTACTAGCTACGATTTCAATAAGTCTATGTACACTTTTATCGACCATTCTTCGATCACTCATTTTTCACATATGTGTAAGGCTGACTCTACAATTAATGAGGTGTCAAGCTTAAGCAAATTCTCACACATAGGACAATCCTCAGAAGAATTTGTAGGTAGCAGGTTAAAGATTTTGTATTTGAGACCTATGACGGAATAAACTTCTAAAATTCTAGTTCTTGACAAGTAGAAAAATGTTTTTGAGAAAATCTTAGGCTCCGTTTGTTTGGACGTAAAATGTTTTCCGGTAAAATGTTTTACCTATTTTCCAGTGTTTGGTTGTGTAAAGAATGAGGAAAACATTTTACATGTAAAACATTTTCCATCAATTGGATGAAAATGATTTACCCTTAAATTTTCCGTAAGTTATTTTCCGAAATGAACTCACTGCCTTTCTACTGTAATTCTCATTGCTTAGTTTCCTCGATCATCAGTCCTGACCTACGTTCAATTCCAATAATCTCATAGCTCTCCACCGTTTAAGCTCCTCATCTCGCTCTGTACACTATTTTGTTGATTTCTGAAAATATTTTCAAGTACCAACCAAACACCGGAAAATAAAAATTTGAAATTTGTTTTCTGAAAAAACATTTTACATGGAAAATATTTTACATTGTAAAACGTTTTACATCGAAACAAACAGAGCCTTAATGTAGTATAGGAGTACATTGGATAAAATAAATTTGTAGGCTTTCTTCAATTGTTAGGAATGTTGTTTAGCAAATGTAGTCCTGAAAAAAGTGAATTCAAGTGAAGTAAAGAAAAATAAAAAATCTATTTTCCTATACTTGTTCATTTATAATTAAAAAAATTGTAGAAAAATTGAAATTTAGTTGTTCTTTAGCTAGGAAAAGAAACTTATAGGAAACTACTTTTATCTTGATTCATTTGCAATTTTGAATAAAAGTAATTTTGGGAGCTAAATATCTGGCCACCATATTTTTAAGAAATTGATACAAACGAATTGCTACTTCTGAATCATCATGCAACTCTAAAATTATTCATAAGAAAAATACAAATGCTAGGTTTGGCTTTGAATTTAAATAAGTCGGTTGGCTTATTTTATTTTTTTTATATTCCTTCAATTTTTTCTACCTTTTTTGCTTCACAACGAACTTTTATGAGTTATTTGTTCATTTCGATGAGAAGAAATCAAGAAAAGCCAAAAATTTATGAGTGAAACTTAATTTTTTTAATAAAAACAAATATAAAATAAGAGTAATAATTTCATGAGCCCACTTTGGGTGAGTGGATTTGTCTTTTGTACTTAATTGTCTTGTTCCCATAACTTTATGAACTTATTTTTTTCTTTTTTGAAACTCGCACCCCAAAAGATCTACATAATATACTACTCCATTTGTTTCATTTTGTTGTGCTCGTATTCCTTTTTGAGATGTTCTAATTTTGAATGTCCATATTATCATTTTACCCCTCATTTCTCTCTCCCAAATTCAAATTTTAAATTTGATTTGAAAGAAAAGTAGAACAAATTAATGACATGACGAGAAAGTTGACAAAAAATCATAAGTTACAGGACGCAGGGGGTCTGCTGTCCCCTGTGCCCATTTATGGGCCCACTCCAGTCTAGTTCCGATGATCGAAATCGTTCATTTTGTAGAGCTCGCTGAGTTGAACAATTATACAAAAAATCAGCTTAATTGGATATCATTAAGTGCCTGATCGGAACCTTTTTATTTTGAAAAGAATGGATCCGAAACACTGGATCAAATCCACTGTAACCCATAGACCGAGAGTTATATGGGCTCCGATCAGGCACTTAATGATATCCAATTAAACTGATTTTTTACGTAATTATTCTACTCGACGAGCTCCACAAAATGAACGATTTCGATCATTGGAGCAAGACCGGAGTGGGCCCATAAATGGGCACAGCATCACGCTGCTGTCCCCAAGGGGATAGCAGCCCCCCCGCTTCCTAAGTTACAAGGGGTAAAATGGTAAAATTGACACAAAATCAATGTAGTTATGATCTTTTTTTAAAAACATGAAAGTCAAAATAGACGCAATAATTGGGATGGAGGGACTACATCAAACAGCCCTCTCCCAAACCTGGGTCATTTTTGCTCATTTTGGAGAAGGGGAGTGCAATGAAAAGTCGACCGCGTTCGCTGTTTCGTGACTACATTTCAAATGGTTCTGTAATTTCAAACAGAGTGAAACTATTTGGACACAATCAGAAGAACCGTTCTACACACACAGAAAAATGTGCACAGATTGTGCACAGATTTTTTTGTGGGGCCCACCACGGGTCCCACAAAAATCATCCGAGCCGTTCATTAAATGTAAAACATTTTTTCAAAGGCTCCCGTAAAAAATAAGCTCAATCCAATGTCTATAGGTGCTTCATCCAACTATCTAACTTTTCATTTAGATTTCCGGATAATGAAAATTTATGTGGTTGGATCGAATATCTATAGGTATTGGATTGAACTTATTTTTTACGGAGACCCTTGAAAAAATGTTTTACATTTAATGAACGGGTCGGATGATTTGTGTGGGACCCTTGGTGGGCCCCACAACAAAATCTGTGCACAATCTGTGCACAGATCTGCTGTGTGGGCAGACTTTCTGCAATCAGAAATAGAACGGACTTTGAGATCCTAACAATCTGAAATAATAATTCATACGCATAAATTTGAATAAGGGTCTGTTGCGGAAAATCCAAACAATTTGAAATAATTTGGACGGTGGGATTCAAACAATTAGAAAACCATTTAGACATTGCGATCCTTGCAATCTAAAAATGGTTCAAAATCCTTCTGAATACCCTCTAGAGAAACAAATTGAGTTTATTCGATTTTTTTTTTCCAACCAATAACAGATGATATTATAACTTCAATCAAAGAGTACATCAAGATGAAAACTCGTCCTTAGACAAAGAATCAAGTAACCAAGACGGTGGAAATTCATCCCACAGATTATACACCAAACCAACTAAACCTTTTTCTACAGAAACAACCAAAAACAACCCAACTGGGAGAAATTGAGTTTATTTGATTGTTGCACGATGATCAAAATGAATATCTACATAGGTAGGAATTGAGGAGGGATTGTTGCAAATAAGCTACTTAAATTTTTTAAGAGGCTTATTGGAACACCCCCTTAGATATATAGGAGTATAGTTTACTTTGATATTTCAGTCCAGACAAAGAGAGATCAAATAATAATTCTTTGCCGAAATTGTACGTAATAACAAAACTGAAATGAAAAAAAAAGGAGAACAAATATAAATGGGCCGAGAGGCTCTGGAAGCCCATCCCACTGAAACCATTGTACTCCACAAGACAACTAGGAGGAAGGGCTAATAAAAGAATTGAGCTACTCGAATTTGAGCTCATGTTCGTTTGTTAAAATTGGTTCAAGATTATATTGGTATGCCCTTTTTGTCACAATCTTTTGTTTCATGTTTTAGACTCCAACTTACTAAAAGGAACACAATGTCCAAACTAGGAATGGAAAAGTTTGGACTTTCCAAGAATACCCCTTACTTTTCTAACATTGATGAATGAAAGGGCACAGTATTTTAATGCATAGTTTTTCTAAAAAGAGAGATGGCATTAAAGGAATTTTCACAAGTGACTTTAACTTGGATAAATATTTTAGGACATCTAAAAGTTAAAAAGTAAGCAAATAAATTTAGACGAACGGAATTTACTAAATCAAGTTTGAATATGTTTTTTGAAAGCTGATCTTTCAAGCAAAACTCGAACTAGCTATTTGCATATTACTTGACTTGTTCGGTTTATAATGTATGCAAAATTAAAGTTATTCGGAATCTGCTCGTGTTCGGCTCGATTAACGTGTGTCCCTTGTCTTCGTTCCTTCTACTCCTGTATTTTCTTTTTCCCATTGCAACAAACCCAAATCCGCGCGGCCCGTTGGATTCGGGGATCTTGCTGACCCCTAAGGGACATCAGGTGTGCTAAGAGCTAGAGTGCTGCCGTCTTGGCATAGATTTGTGGACATCAACGAGCCCATTTAAGTCCTTGTTTGGACTACACTGGAATTTTATTTGAAGCCAAACAATTTGGTAGAACTCTCTCCGTATTGCTAACTAGTATTGACACTTGGTGGCATAAGGCTCCACTTCTAAACATGTATAAATATTACTGTACTTAAATTTTTTGAACTTTGGTATATTTTTTCGTATTTAAATATGATTCTTGCCAAGGCGAACAACTAAATATTATGGGATAGTTTCTGAAATACTCCCTTCGTTCAAATTGGATGTCAATTTCAATTTCTCATATATTTCAATATGGATATTAAAAAATATGAAAAATATGCAATATGGTTCTTGTTTGATAGTTCTCGATTACTTCTATTATACAAAATTTTCAAACTCATAAAAGACAATATAGATCTAAGGATATAAGCGATAAAAAATGACACAAATTTCAAAAATTATCATCCTTTTTGAGACAGAAGGGTATGCTAAAAGTACTAAACTTATTTTTTTTTAATTTAATACTTTTACGCTGCAAGCACATTTGGGAAACTTTCTGTGTGACAAATTTAGCAAGTAAAAAAACAAAAAAAAAAGAGACGGGACAAGCCCACCCTATTGAGTGCCCTAAAGGCTTCGCCAAATGTTGTCAAACCTCTGGTGGAGGGATGAATTAGAACACCACGTGGCAATGATTCTGGGGCATTGAATAACTTTTTTCTTAAATATCCCTATTGAGTGCCCTAAAGGCTTCGCCAAATGTTGTCAAACCTCTGGTGGAGGGATGAATTAGAACACCACGTGGCAATGATTCTGGGCATTGAATAACTTTTTTCTTAAATATCCATACGAAGGAGAGAGCGTGCGAGAGGGGAGATTTTTTTGGTGCTGAGCGGGTATATTTCACGACCGCGTGGTATTCGTTCGGCGCATCTGAGCTGTCCGATATAGTTTTGTGTGGTTTGAATTGAAACCTTCTCTCTCCTCTTATCCCAATACTTTCTCTTTCCAAATCTGAGCCGTTCAAAAATGAAATGGATGACTCGGATGCGCGAGCAGACACCACGTGATATCAGTTAAAAGGCTGTTCGTTCAGCCTTTCTCCAAGCCAACAAGGGCTTCTGTTGGTTCGGCTGGTGAACACCAAAACGGCGGCACTCCGGCTCTCACCACACCTGGCTACTGCGTCTGATCCCTTTCTCTCTCCATTGAAAAAGGTTAGCTTTTGATAAAATTGTCTTCCCTGCGATGATTTAGAATATGTGCCTCTTGTTTTCTGAGATTAGATAGCTACAATATTCTTTCTTCTTTTTCTTTGTGGGGTGGGGGGGGGGGGTGTGTGAAATCAATTGTATAAAAACTACTATGTGCATTATCTCTGCTCGTCTCTCTTGTACATACATTATCTTACTAGCAATAATCTAATCTCTTTTCGATTCACGGGATCTGAAAACTACTATGTGCAGAGACACAAACATATAACTACGGAAAGACAGGCAAATATAGATTGTAAAAACTACGGAAAAAGTGATTTTCGATATAATAAAATTTAACAGCAAGTCAATGTATTTTGATTTTGGAAACCAATTATTGAGTAAAAAAAGTGTTCGAAATAGTAGTATTTTGGTTTGGGGAGGGATGTTATCACAGATGAATTTCAAATTTCGATTTGGTAAAGTAGGGAGAGATTGTTGGAGACATAAAAGTAAAATAACTTGGGTCAATAAGCATAAAATTAAGTGAACTAAATTTTAGCACAAACCTTTTAAAAGTGAACAACCCTATTTTTACCATTCGTATAACATTTTGAAATTCCCCTTTGTATTCTTCAATTTTGGATACACTCTTTACGAATGAAGGGGTAACTAATTATGTACTCCTTCCGTTCCAAAATGAGTGATCTTTTTGCAAAAGCGTGTCATTTTCAATTGGTTATTTCTTTCAATATTTTTTTTTTTTTGGAAAGGTTATATCTTTCAATATGAGTGTTAAAAAATATGCAACATGGATCTTGTTTGATAAATTTTAATTAGTTCTATTAAATAAAGTTTTCAAAATTACATAAAACTTCATAAATCGAAAGATATAAGCATTTTAAAATGGCACGGAATCCCAAAAGGCCACTCATTTTGGAATAGAGGGAGTAATTAAGAATTTAAGATACTATAAAGGACAAAAAAGGTGAGTCGCGTGATAAAAACAAGAGCATTAAATCTATTTTGCAATAATAGAAGGTAAAATTATGGATTTGGTATGAGGAGTTAGATGAGTAATGGAATATAATTAATTTTATTTGAAGGAATTTGGTTCATGACCATAATAGGAAGAAACAAAGAGAGAAAAAATATCAAAATGAAACTAAAATCATATGGAAAAGGACAGTTCAAGGAAGGAGATGGGAGTAAAATGGGAAGGTGTAGATGTAAAGGGTTAAGTGGATTTTGGTATGATTTCATTGTTTTTTAAGGAAAAAAGAGATATTTTCAAGTAGGATAAACGTGCTCAGTATGTAGTGTAGATTCGGATAGCTAAGTGCCCTCCTGAGAAGCTGAATCTTGGAATTCGAGGGGTTGGGCTCCATTTTTCTTCATCTTCCTTTGATTTAGTATGGTAAATTGTTTTTTTTTTTTTTTGGAATGGAAGTATGGAAACCCTTTTATCTATTATCTTAGCTATAACCTATGCTTAGAAATTCTAGACTTACGGAGATTGAGGTTGTTCATTTGTTACAAGAACCTGATGATCATGCCACATTTTTCTTTGTTTTTTAGGTAATCCATTTGTTCTCTCTATCTATTTTAGATTAGCCTTAAGGAAAGAAGATTATTAGTTGAAATGTCCGGTTCCTTTCTCTATTAAAAAAACTTTTGACCAGTTTAGTTTACTTACTCGAACCAAACAAACCTTTGAGCACACCAATTATGATAAGTACTTCCTAATGTTTAAGGTATTTGTAAGTTTTTCTGTATTATCATTTTGCTATCGAGCCCTTATGAAACTTGTTTTTGGTCTTTTTTTCATTAGCTATTCATTTGTTCTCTACATGGACATTGCCAAACCAAGCTCCCCTACTTGAAGTTTGTTCTTGGAATTTGAAACCGAATGCTATGAGGAAGAAGAAGTGCACCCATGGAATTTCCTCCGGCAATACTGGTGAAATGGTGAATGATGTCGTGGTCGGCCAGTGCAAGTGTATCTGTAAGCATTGGCGCGCTCTAATTGAGGACCCTACGTTTGCCGAATTGCACCATAATCGCGCCAAGTGTTGACCGGACAGTTGCTACCTGGTAATCTCTTTTAGCCCCGCCATCAACTTTGATAAGATAGATTTTTTCTCAGTCGGTTACGAAGGTGGATCTGCCCAACGCTTGTCCACTTTCCCGACCCAAGAGAAAGGTTGGAATCATATTAAACAATCTGTCAATGGCTTAATATTTGGGTACCTTATAAAGCCAAGAACTATTTTCATAGTGAATCCTACCACCAAAGAAGTTGTTACCCTTCCCCAACCAAGTATGCCAACAGGCGATTGCCCCTTTTTTTCTCACCCAATGTTAGCGTTTGGGTTTGACCCTTCCACTAAACAATACAAAGTGTTCAACGTATACCGTAACCTACATCCGAGTGCGAATACGGAGTTTGCTAAGTACTCTTATTATTACCAGTATGAAATTTTCACTTTGGGTACACATTCATGGAGAAAGATTGACGTTGTCCCCCGTCCCCGTACTTTCCATTTGTTTTCAGGGGCATCTGTGTGAATGGAGTTATACACTGGAGAAGTACATCTACGAAACCTTCTTCTACTATTGATAAGGAGGTCATAGTGGCGTTTGACCTCAAAGATGAGAGATTTCGGGTGATTCCATTGCCTGATGGACCCTCAGCCAAGCCTTGTCTGCGAGAACTTGGAGGCCATTTGACTGCTTGTGAGTATTTCCCAGAAGATGTACCGGAGGAGCTTTGGATACTAGAGGACTATGAGAACTGGGTTTGGGTCAAAGTCATCATCATGCCACCCCGTAATTTCGTTTTTGCGGACTTTTTTCATACGAATGGTGCAATTCAGACTGGTGAGATCCTTCTACATAGCCCACCCACGGCCCTGTGTTCATCTCCTAGCTTGTTTCATATTTGCTATTATGACCGGAAGAAGAGTCGTATGAGAAGGATCGATATCACCGGGCTTCCTCTTTCAGAGTTCATGGGTCCACGACGTAATGCTCGACTCGGAAAAATAAAGGTCTCTGATTGTGTGGAGAATCTGTTTTCCTTGAGAGGAATTTAAAAGTTTAATCCTTTTCGCGTTGTAATATTTTCTCTATGTTAGCCTTGTTATTGCATTTCATTCTTTTGAGACTTCTGTGTGAAGTTGTCTGCCTAGGGCTAGGGGTGGGTGTGTATTGATTCACGTTTGATTGTGGATTTTTCCAATGAGGAATTTATGGGCATTGGATTATTGGATTTAGACCACAACGTATGATGGAATTTATGGGCATTGTATGGCCTTGTTGATCGAGTCTTCATATCAAATTATAACCCGGTCCGTTATCGGGCATCTTATTGTGCATGCATTTCAATACAAGTTTGAATTCTGAAGCAAAGTTGGTTGTTTTGTAAACACCTTTACCGATATCTGAAGTAAAGTTGGATATTGCGTAAACAATTTTACCGATATCTAAAAAAGTTGTTTTTTTTTACAGGGACTCTAAACAAACCATTTTAGTATGAACAACTACAAAATTGGAGTTTTGGTGCAAAATTTTTAGTCAAAATAGGGCTAGGTTCTTCATTAATTTCCAAATTATCCTATTTTTTCTGATTGTACACACTTTCAATTTCAAACCGTAGCCACCATCCAGAACCTTCTCTCCCTGTCACAAATAACAAGCATCTCAAATATCACTCTCTATCTCTATCACTCTCAAAATGCTTGAACCCCACCGCATCACCTACTAATGGCCACCACAGCCATTCCCATCCACTAATTAACAACAGCACTCTCCCACACCCGTACCACTTTTAGAAACAAACCACGCTTGAGTTTTTTTTTTTTCTGAAGCTCGATAAGTTTATAAGCCAAGTTCGAACAAACTACTTCTCGACTCGTTTCATTTATGACGTACAAGAAATTGAAGCTACTCAAGATCAGCTCGATTAAAACTCATTTGAGATCGGCTTGTGTCTTAAACAAACTAAGCTTCAACAAATTTTGAAGCTTGTTAAGTTTTCAAACTAAACTTTGAACAACTAGCTATTTGACTCGTTCGTCACCCCTACGAGGCAATTGACATAAGACAAGACCGAAGGCGCACAGTGTGTAAATGTGTAGGCAAGGCCGGCTCACCTCCAAGGCTTGGGCCTTGGGTATCTCCCAAATCTCAAGTTTTTGGGTACTCAAATATTTTTACTACTTGGGTTTGGGTAAGACTTTTTAAGAAACTCAAATAAAAAAACATGGATAATAGAGTGGTTATATGTACTCCTGTTTTTTTGGCAAAACATGGGGTTACGCGAAGCTCAAATTCCGAATTTAACTATTTAAGGGCACATTTTTTGGGGAAAATGACAACCAATGACGTGTTTTAATAATTAATACGATATTTTAAATATTAACAAATGTTCTCAGCATGATATTGACAAGTATTAATTATCAAAACACCTGTTCAAAAAAAAATTATCAAAACACGTCATGAGCCATCATTTTCCCCATTTCATTTATTAGACATTGGGCAATTGGCACTACAAATTCTTGGGCTGGCCCTGTGGGTAGGGTTGGGCTCGTCGACAATTTTTTAATCGGCCGCCAACCCATCGACCTTTAAAGCCAACGGGTTGATTGATTATTTCTTGCAATCTCGACTCAGCAGATTAGACAGGTTGAAAAAAAAATTCACTATTGGCTATATTATTTTACACATGTAAGCATAGTGGGTCGGGTTAAATAAAATTTTACCCACACCCTAATCAACCCGCTTAAAATTTGTATACTGTATTTATTAATCCGCCATACTCAACCTGTGATTTTCGGCGCGGGTCGGTTCAGTTGGATATTCTTGGCGGGTTGGTGGATTTTTTGCACACCCTATGCGCACCTCTGTTTGCGTAATCCAACGGCGTACTGATAAGAGCGTGTCCCTTCTACTCCTCCTCCTATCTTTGTTCCTTCTACTCATCCTCCTCCCTATTTATTTCTCCGATTGCAACTAAACCCAAATCAGCCGGCCCCCCATCTCTCTCTCTCTCTCTCTCTCTCTCAAATCTCATAATCACATACTTAGGCAGAAACATGAGTACTACTAGTGATAGTACTAATATTGATCGAAGCAAGGGACCGTCATCGTCGTTGACGGCAATAACAGACCCGATATCGGAGTTCTGGAGGCGGTGTATGACGGCGGTGCAGCAGCGGAGGGCTCGCTGCTACATCCTCCGCCGCTGTCTCTCCATGCTTCTCTGCTGGCACGCCCACCGTCTTCGCGACTAAAATATTCCATCCAGCAACTCTCTCTCTCTCTCTCTCTCTCTCTCTCTCTGTGTACATATCTGTCTATAAGGATGTTTGGCTTGGTTAAATTTTGCAACTATGCCTCTCTTTCTTTCTTTCTGTTTTGTATGTAGTTTGAGTTTTACTCGTTTCTCCTTGTAAAAGTTTTAGTCCTCAATCATGTTTTGTTCTTGTGATTGAAATTAACTTCTAGTTTCTGCAATCTTATTGTTATGTGAGTGAGGATTTTGATTCTCAGTTGTGTTTACTGTTTATGAAGTTTGAACAAAATTGGTCCCAATTTTGGGAGATATAGAATTCTGGACGGATTTGGTCCGGACTCTGGAGGGGTGCAAAAGAGCCCGTCTAAAACTCAAGTTCAAGCTCGGCTTGTTAATCGAACGAGTCAAACTCGGTTCATTTATTAAACGAATCGATCAAGCCAAGTTTTAGAATGCTGTGTTCGGCTTATTGACGACATGAGCCTAAAACTCGAGCTCAGCTTAGGCTCAGCTACTAAAGGAGCCGATCCTCAAGCTGCTCGTTAATCTTATTGTTATGTGAGTGAGGATTTTGATTTTTAGTTGTTTTATTGCTTCAAGTTTGATCAAAATTGGGAGATATAGAATTTCGGACGGATATATATCCTATCCGAACTCCGGAGGGTGTAAAAGAGCCGAGTCTAAAACTTGAGCTCGAACAAGCCGAGCCCGGTCTCATTTATTAAATAAATCTTTACAAACGAGCCAAGTATATACAAACGAGTTGTGCTTTTTTGAGCCAGGCGAGCTTTAGATTGCTAAGTTGCTATTGATGACATGAGCCTAAAACTTGAGCTTGGATTAGTTACTAAACGAGCCGATCCTCTAGCTGCTTGCGAGCATTTTGGTTGATTTGCAGCCCTATTTCTCTGTCTCTGCTCAGAAAATGTAACCAAACAATGAATGGAGAGGGCATCAAACAAACAGGGGCATAGGGTTGGGGATGGATTAGCCTTCAAATCCATCCATAGTAGTTCCTAAGATAAGAAACGTCACTCCACATACACACAATCAGAGAGAGAGAATATTCCCTCCCTATGTGGTGAATATCTCTAATTTATCCAATCAAAACAAGAAGGAAGAGAGGAAAAATTATCTTACCCCAAAACAGTGATTCAGTTTCGATGCGCTTATATTATTTATTGGTCAAATCTTCGCAAAAATCCAAATTTTACACTGGGTTTTTTTTTTTCCAAAATGCGTACTCCATTTCACAGAGGGTGAGCATCCAACCGAGCAATCCGGTTAACCCGGTCCGGCCCAATGTCGAACGGTCAGTTTTGAAACTAAATATGGTCTGTTTTAGGTTACAAAAGTCATAATCGTCTGTATACTTGCTACTTTCTCCGTCCCAAAAGGCAAGCATCCCTTCTACTCTCTTGCGTCCTTAAACGGTCTAATCTCCCCAAACCACGGCATCCGTTCTACAGTTCTACTTCCACTCTCTTGCGCCCTCATCTCATCTCTCTCTCTCTCTGTGAACATCGTCTCCGCGGCTACACGCCAACACTGGTTCTACAGTTCTTCTTCCACTCTCTTGCGCCCTCATCTCATCTCTCTCTCTCTCTGAACATCGTCTCCGCGGCTACACGCCAACACTGATTACGCTGGCTGGTAGACACTGATGACACCGGCCACCGACCGTTCTACACTAAATATTGGATTCTATATGCTCGCATGTCAACCAAATCCCATTCGAGTATGGGCATAAGTCAACTCCGCATCAATCTATCCGTCGACCGTCAAAAAGGCTCACAAAGTCCTTGATTTGAAAGTCGACTTCCACCAACACGCAATCAATTCCAATAACAAGGTCATCTTCTCTAGGGTGGAAATGAAATTAAGCTAAATCAAAGGGATTTTAGAGAGAGAATTGTTGTCTCTCTCCTCTCATATTGTCTGCTTGTCTAGGCTAGATGTGGGTATAGGAGCAAAACTTATCCATTCCACACATCCTACGACAAACAAAAAGGAGACAACCTAAAGCGCTTAAGCTGTTTGCGATACTCTAAAAAAACATGCGGGGTAGCAACATCTGCTAAAACACGGTTAAAACCATACAAGGTACAATATCCACAAAAACACAATGTCTGCGACAATACTTTCAGTACTAAATGTATCTCCAGAAACTAGGTAACACCTTAAACTACTACATGAAGAACACATCACAAGCTCATTGTCCAAACACCTAGCTAAGAGGTCTCCCAATACATTCGAAAGTCTAGACAGTTCTCTGCCAAGTTGCTTCTAGTAACCGTCAGGGGTCTGACTCCGACTCCTAATTGGGCTTCTGCTCCTGCTCCTTGAGCCATATGGAGACCTTGAGAAAGACCTCTCTCTATACCTTGAGCCATATGGAGACCTTGAGTAAGATGTCTCTCTATGCCTCGACCTGTCTCAAGAATACAAGACATTAGCAAACATAACTTGAATACCTCCATCATAAGTAACGATCTAAGAACAATGGATGACTTCAAACTTAATACCTCGAATAGGATCTTCCATGGCGCGGTGATCGAGAATAATGAGAGAAGGAGCTCCCCCGGTCAGACCCCCGGCCGCTGCGAGAGAATGTTACTCTAATCAGATAATCAGAAGTCATGGTTCAACCATGACGCTTATGCGCAAAGAGCGGGCCAGGTTAGGTGGGGGCGTCAAATGACCCAGTTGAGCTGGAAAAACTTGCTATTATAGGTCTCATTACCGTTCACCCATTTGAACCCACAGAGAGCAAGAAAAATTATCATAAAAGTTGCTCTTTTATTATTGCCAAAACACGACTCTAAGGTATTTGACCCAGCCGTCCAGTACATTGCTCTGCTCCGAGTTGTTCTTATTTTTTAGAAGTGCTCCCCCCCTAATTAGGCTGGTGTCATATATAAAAAAACGGGAGAGATTACCTGGAACGCTGTCTTGCCCTCATCTCTGCAGGCTTCTTTCTATTTTCCTCAGCAAATACCACAGTCAGCTCTCGACCAAGAAGAATTTGACCATCCATATGATATTTGGCATCCGCAGCATCATCAGGATCCAAGTACTGAACAAAACCAAAGCCACGTGGCTCCCTACACCATAGAAATGATTCAGGTGAAAAGGTGATTTGAAATTTACATGGGTATTGCAATTCCACATGAATATAAAACAGAAAATGTTCTCCAATTGTTACCAAAATGAAAAAACTGATTCCTGAGAAATAAGGAATACTCAGAGGGGCATGATGACTCTGCTCACACTTTACACAACTCAAGTAAAGCAATTCCAAGGCTGCTAACCTTGTGCGGGTCAAAGTTAAAATGTGAGTTGAAATTCTTCAAAACTTGAGCGTCTTCATACAGTATTCAAACCCAACTTCCTTCAATCTTCAAGTACATTAAGATCATCTTGAACAACTCTTATTACTTCATTCTTCTCTTCAACACTTAAAATAAAAACAACCAAATACAACCAATTCCCATAAAGCAAATGTTGACAATAGAGCAAGAACCGATCAGAAATAGTAGTAGAAAAAGAGGAGGGAGCTGATTGGCAATAGAGCAAGCTCTCTGTTGAAAATTTTAACCCACGAAATGATAGTAACTAGATGACGTCAAACTTGAGAAATGCCCTAGAACAACTCCAGATCGAGATATGCTCACCCTGTATGGTAGTCCCGGGGCAAGTACACATCCTTTAGAGGACCAAACTCCCCAAAAGGCCCACGGAGGTCTTCTGGCCTGCATCCAGAGTAAACTTGGTAATTGATTTACAAGACTAGCAGTTGGATTGGTCATGCAGAGAAACTCAGTAGTCATGCTCTAGAAAATTGGAAGTACAAACCAACCACCATTGCCTATGCATGCAACGCAAGAATTTATCCAACAACAATAGTCAATCAAATTTGTTCAAATTACTTGGAGCCTAACCATTTTTCAACCAAAATGACCCCTCTAGCATCAAAAATGAAAATTTAAGAAAAAAATAAATCTAAATCTAGAACACAGTAGACCTTTCATAAAAATTGCCCGACAAACACTCAGTTCCACAACCTTAAGTTTCACGTGTTAAAAATATTATAGTACTTGACAGAACCAAAAAAGGTAGATGCTTTGTTTCTTAGATCCTCATCAACCTCTTTGTATGGTGCAATACAGTTGGGGTACTCCACAGTAAAAACACTGTACGGCATCAGCACAAAACGAATGGTATTTGATATCAGGGACTCTGCAAAATAAGTTAAACACCCTTGTCGAGTGCTTGAGACTTCAACAAGGGAGTGTGGTGGGTGTCGCATGCTTTCCATCCAAACCTTACCAATTGTATTTGATATCATATGCATATCTTGGTGTATTGTATTATTCCCAGAAATTCAGTTACATGTATTCTCTGACACCCTATCTTACATGAAACACCATCTGAACCCCAATTTAAGTTCAACGAGACAAAAAATGTTTCCTATGAAAATCAAAGGCGGCAGTTAACATTACTAACTGTAGTAAAACATCAATCAACAAAATCTCACAAGGACATACCTACAATCATGGCGCAGGTTGCGGACCAAAAGACTGGTGGGAAGATCTCTATCACGACCTCCATATCGACCCCTGGGACTCGGGCTTCGACGTCTTCTGCTGTACCCCCCTCTTGGTGGTGAGGGACTGTAACTATAACTTCTTCCCCTCATTCTCCTTCAATATTCAGTCCTATTTCCAAAATGAACCACATTAATCGTAAAAAAAATAAAGTGCAAGTTGGAACCATCATCAACAATTCTTCTCTTTTCATCCGACTTCCATCAAGATTCGCACCAATCCGGTGTAACTATTCAAAAAGAAAAAGGGCGAGCTACACTTGAGCAAGTCGGGTCATTTATCCCAATTGTTTCTTTGAAAGCCAAAAGTACAAAATATATTAGTTGCTCTTACTTTTTTCTTTTTGCATTTGAAGAAAAAACAAAATGAATTCTTCAATTATCAACAAATTACATTGCGGAACAATTAGAAGTAAACTAACAAAATATCACAGCACACCTAAATTAACAACAGGATGCATTTAAATTAATAAGAATTCTTCTCTTTTCGTCCAGACTTCCATCAAGATTCTCACAAATCCAGTGTAACTATTGGAAAAGAAAAAGATAAATCTTTGAAAATTCGAGTTGATTATCCCAACTCAATATATCCAGATCAAGAAGAGCTAGGTTGCGGATATGCAATTAACCTAATCACAAAATAGAAGATTTGAAATAACACCCGCAACAAGTTCTTCAGTAATCAACAAATTACGATCCGATGTCACGCAAGGAAACTGGAGCAAATAAACAGATACGTATAGATATGCTTGGAAAAATAAGTAACCTCTTAACGCAGAACCAGCGATTCTCTGATTTGAGGCTCAGATTGAACGTTTCTCTCTCTTAATTGGGAAACTCTCTCTCTCTCTCTCTCTCTCCCCTCTGTCTGGTTTATAGCTCATTCGAGAAGTTTCTGGGGCCTTGTATTTCCAAAAGCGCAACGACGTCGTCACTCGGAAGACTTGTGTTTGATAATGTCCGGCCTTATTTTACAAACGGGCCTGGGCCTAAAACTTGGGTCTAGCACATTATAGTTACTTGTAGCCATTCGGCCTAGGTTTGCCCCCTTTTTTCCCCTCTCCTGGAGTATGCCCCAGCTTGTAGGCTGGTTGATATCCTCAACGGGTTCTAAAAAGATTAACCGTTTGATAATCGACGAGGCCTAAATAACGCTAAGTTTGATTTAACCTAAATTTTGCTCAAGACAATGGATAATATTGATGTTTTGATAAAAATTTGTTTAGCTTTTATCAGGATCAATTATTTGCCTTGTTTAATTTGTTTAGCGTGTTTGAAAAAATATTTGGAAACATAAAAGATACAGGGCAGCCTTCCAAACGAGATCGGGGCGGTTTGCATAGAAGGAGAATAATTAAGAATAGCAACGGAGCGGGGCGGATTTTGTCATAACCTGCCCCACCTTGAGAATTATGGCATGACCCCGACCCTGCCTGGGTTACTTGTGGGTATCCCCGTTCTTGCTCTGTTCGGGGTTGGGATTACCTACCCCACCCTGTGAAAAAATTGAAAAAAATATTCAAAACTAAGGGAAAAAAAGAAGAAAATAGTGATATAAATAAATATATAT
>BPLS01000663.1:44879-57405 GCA_019656275.1 Rhododendron kiyosumense
TATATATATATATATATATATTTAGTATAATGAGAAAAAGAGTGGGGTATAAATATAATTTCTTAAGTTTAATGATAAAAATATTGAAATAAAATTATAATTCAAAAAAAATTCGGGGTAACATCAACCCGAACACTACCCTACCCGATTGTTTTTTTAAATATCCCCGAACCCCGCTTGGTACTTGAAAATTTGATGAAAATCCGCCCCGTTCGGGACGGGGTAGGGGCGGGATAAATTGCAATCCATGAGAATAACTGCCTCCGCCTAACGTGAGATCACAAGAGTATTATACTAGTACTAGGGTTTGCCTATGCCTGAAGGCATGGTGCAACGCGATATCTAATTAATGGCAATTGTGCAACTAATATTGTTCGAGAGAGAGAGGGAGAGCCGTAGGATTTATGGAGCAAATCAATGGTTAAAATTTATAGAGAGATAAGATTCAAAAACCCTTCTCCCTTATTATGTAGATAGATAAAAGTTGGGAAAAAGTTTAGATAAGATGGATAAAAAACAATAAAAACTGTCCTCTTGTATTTTTTTCCCATTTTTAATGATTTATTTTGTCACACTAATTCGCTATTAAATTTCTTTTAAAGTTTATTTGTTTCTAAAATGAATAAAATGACAAGAGACAAAAGCCGCTCCTACTTTTTTTATCCCAAACAAATGAGATATTATTTGTTGCTCTTGGGGCAACACGTCATTTTTGACACGTGGTGCCTCACACCAATCATAGAATGCCTTGTGGATGAGATGCTGCTCACCGAACGGAAGTCCACCACCATTTGAGCAACAATTATTACTGACACAGTCTTCTCTCTCTCCCCTGGTAGTCTGGCACACAGTCTTGTTTGATAGATAATTTTAAGCTCAAAAATTATGTGTTTACACAAATAATTTTTCTATTAATATGGATATTGTTTGATAGATCTCATTGAGATCTTTTAAACGGTGTAAAAAAATTAATTTTCATTTTCATTATATTTGAACTTGAAATTACCTTCTTTTTAAAAAAGAAGGTTTAAAAAGAAAACGGAACGGCACCTAACTTCTTTCTCACTCTCTAAAATGGGTGCATAAGATTTGAAATCCTCTCTTCTTCTTCTTTTTTTTTTTTTCCAGTTTAGAGATGAATATTTTAACACTCGTCAAGTTTTGTGTATCTCAAGTGTAAAAGGACCAAAGAATAACTTAAAAATACCCAATCTCCCAAAATTCTGGTATTTTTTATTTTTGATATTTTTATTGATCGTGCCATATTTTTTTGAATTAATCATCTATTTCTCGTGTCTACAAAATAAATATTTTGATCCAAAGCAAAAAAAAAAGAGTTTACTTGATGCAAAAAAATTACAAAACAATTGCTATTGTTCTAGGCATTATATGAACTTTTTCTTTGAATTTCAATCCATAGTTATACTTTTTTAAAGTACCTCAGTCGAGAGTAATGAGTAACCCTAAAAGTCACAAAGAAAAGCAAAAAAAAAATCGCAAAAAATAACAAACACCGAAAACATAGTAGAAAAACTGTTAATCCCAATTGCGGATATCGTTGGTTCGTCGAGAATATCATTCAAGAAAATTTCATTTTGATTGGAGATAAAATTTTAATGTCTAAACTTCTTAACAAATCCTACAAAATGAGTCAAATGACTGATTTTGATCATTTAGTTTAGTGATTAGTGTATGCTAATCAATTTAAAAATACCGTTTCGAAAGTTCTATGAAATTGCATAAACATTGCCTACCTAGTGAAAAGTGGCTCGCCGGATGAACTGAGCCACTATAGAAACGTTAGCAGTTACGTAAAATAACAATAGGTTTGGAGATAAATAATTTTGTTAGCCGTTTGAAAAATTGCAAAAATTAGCAAAACTTCGTTTACATTTCGTTTATAAATAAATAGAAATGTTAGAAGTTCCGATCATAATTTTGTTCTTTTTAAATTCCTCTCATTGAGACGAATAATTAATCTAAAAAATA
This sequence comes from Rhododendron kiyosumense, assembly GCA_019656275.1. Taxonomy (NCBI): domain Eukaryota; kingdom Viridiplantae; phylum Streptophyta; class Magnoliopsida; order Ericales; family Ericaceae; genus Rhododendron; species Rhododendron kiyosumense. The sequence continues at coordinate 46,869 of BPLS01000663.1, forward strand.
TTACACGATTCGAAAAACCAAGATTGAATTGTTAGGCAATTCTAGCTTAAAAGATTAACGAACCAGTTAAGAGAGAATAGCCGCATAAAAAAACAATGGTGCTAGTATCACACCCACCACTCGCATGAGTGGTGGATCCCATACAGTTTGGGTGTGTAACTAAAATAATTGATAAAAAAGGAAAGAAAAGGTAAGAGAGAATAGCAAAGGACGACAGAATTGAAAGTACAGGAGGAGTAGGTATCGTAACGCCGTTGTTTTGCCGTTTGTGTTGTTTGGGTGTACGGCCATTGGAGTTGTTGATGTGCCGTTTGTTGGAGTTGTTGGTTTGGGGCAACACGAATAATTTCTCCAAACAAACAAAGCCTTAGGCGGATCAAAAAAAAAAAACCAAAAACAAAGCCTTCGTGCGCCCGAAAGCTGTTACTTTAAACCCTTCCAAACCCTCCGCCGCATACCCCCACCGTCGGCGACAACAAAGGTATCACTCTTTAAAACCCTAACAACACTGTCTTAGTCACTCACAAGTATTCCCAGCCAAAATGGCACCCCCTTCCAAGAAAACCCCGAGCCAGAAACCTAAGCCCGCCCTTAACCAACTCCAGAAGCCATCTCAAAAACCATTCAAGCCCAAAACCAAACCAGACGCCGCCCCCGCCGCCAATTCTAGAGCCGTGGCTATGCAGCTGGAAGACGACGTCCCCGACTTCCCCAGAGGTACCGATTTCTACAAGCTTGTATGTGTTTCGTTTTTAAAAAGATCCCAATTGAAGTCAGAGGTTTCAAAACTGACCGGCCAACCCCTTGGGGTTATCTAGATATATGTATGTATGTGTGTGTGGATGCTTGGTTAAATTTTGTTGGGTTGTATGTGTAGGTGGGGGAAGTTCTCTGAGCCGGGAGGAGCTCGATGAGGTTCGGGCGGAAGTGGATGCGGAGTTTGAGGGGGACGGGAGGGGGCTGAAGAAGAATAAGAAGAAGAGGGTGCAGAAGCAAAGCCATTCAGCGGAGGATGATTTGGGTTCTCTTTTTGGTGTTGGGATTTCTGGAAAACTGCCTAGGTTTGCTAATAGAATCACATGGAAGGTATAAACTATTAATTCTGTTTATATTGTTGTCCATTGTTGAGTTATGATGTGGGTATTGGTTCTGTACTTTGTCAAGTAATTGTTAAGAGTATCCGAACCTTCTGGCTTTCGAGTTTGGAGGGTTTGTGATAGAAAAGTTTGAATATTTGGAGGGGCTAAAGTAAAGGCATGATATTTTGGTGGGGCGAGGATACTGAATTTTACTGTAAATACCAAGGCATGTGTAGAAAAAAAGAGATTAGTCAAAAGTTTGAGGTTGCCTGGCCCGTGCCTGCCCCCCTTCTGTCCACCACTGTGTGTATTCTGGTTGAATTTTTATCTCAATTATCCATTGAGGTTGTGAATGAATTTCGACACTGTGTTTAGAAGCTTTCTCACGATGCCTTGCCGATATCTATTTGTCATGAGCGTCTTGAAATAATTCACATTAAGGATTTTATGTTTTAGTTGTTCAAGGATCCCAATCAAGTAGTTCTCTTCTATATGTAGTTCATCTTCTAGTTTTGCAATCCATATGTGGCTGAACCTCTTATGATATTGGTAAATTGAACGCTAAATCTCTTCTTTTGAATTACACACTCCACATCTTCACAAACGAAGGATTAACACTTCAGGAATTGGCTACTTTTTTACCAGTTAACACTTCATAGGGGGTAGGGTCAATGAGATTGTTGAGCAGTGAGTCACTAAGATCTAGAAATTGAATTGGAGCTGTATAATCTCTACGTGTGTTGAATTGTTCTGTCATGAGGAAAGGCTCTACGTGTGTTGAATTGTTCTGTCATGAGGAAAGGCAAAGCTGAGCAGAGAATGCGGTTTGGGTTGGGTGGGTTGGGGCGTTGGGGTGGGCTTATGGAAGTAAGATATTAAGTGATCACATTGCTTGGTCTCTATTTCATCAAACTAAAGTAAAAACTTTTAAGCTACTATATTTCCAGATGTGGAAATCTGTTGGTATTCCCTTCTTCTTAAACAACACCTCCTGCCATTTTTCTGGGATTGTATGCAACTTTTCCACATACTGATTGTTTTTTTAAGACAGCCAGGTAAACAGAATTCTGTGTACTTTTTGCAAAATTCGGTAACCGTTCCTTTCTTAGTTGATATGCCATGACTTTTCATACTTAAACCTCTGGATGTTGGATGCTTTTTTGTTTGACTGGTGACTGACTTCAAACTAATTCTTCATGTCTGAATTTCCAGAATATTTCTCCTGGAATGAAACTATGGGGAGTAATTTCGGAAGTAAATGAGAAAGATATTGTACTAAGTCTTCCAGGCGGGTTGCGTGGATTAGTTCGTGCAAGTGAAGCATTTGATCCTTTTTCGGATAATAAAATGAAGGTGGTGATTTACTTCTTTAAACTTCTGAAGGGGTTATTTTTCATCTTTATCCGCTTTTACTGATTTGAAGTGGGAATACATCACTAATCTTCATACCTTTTCCGTTTCTTACATATATGATGTGCTTAAATTTGTTTTGCTTTCATAATTCCAGTCTGAGAGCTCTTATCTTCTGTTACTCCAGGATGTAAATTGTAATTCCCTTTCTAGCATGTATTACGTTGGCCAGCTGGTTGCTTGCATTGTATTGCAATTAGATGATCATGATGATAAGAAAGAGAAGGGGAAACCAAAGATCTGGCTTTCTTTGCGTCTTTCTTTGTTGCATAAGTGCTTAAGCTTGGATGTTATTCAAGAGGGAATGGTACGCAATTTTCATGTCTCATTTTATCAGATTGGGTAGTTATTAGGGGTGGGCACGGGTCGGGCGGGTCGGGTATGGCCCGCCACCCGACCCCGACCCGACCATGTCGGGTAGGAGAAAAACTAACCCGAACCCGAGCCGAACGATGGTGTACACCCGCCCGTGTGCCCGATTTTTTTGGTCGGGTCGGGTCGGGTCGGGTCCGACCAAACCGAAGTAAAGCTACATGAATTGTACATGTTTTGGTCGGGTTGGTCGGGTCGGGTCGGGTTTGGTCGGGTTGGGAAAAACAGCACCCGAGCCCCGAACCGAAAACTGATTTTTTTTGAAAAATTGGACCCGACCCGACCCGACCACATGTTCGGGCCCGCCCGAAACCCTTCGGGGCGGGGCGGGGCGGGGCGGGGCGGGTCCGTCGGGCCTCGGGTATTTTGCACACCCCTAGTAGTTATTATCCTCATTGTTTTATTCTGTTTACTAGTATTTTTGTTGCACTTTGGAAAAGAAACAAGCACCAAGGGATGCAGCCCAAGTATGCTAGACTTATGCAAAAAGCTATTCCTTGATTTTATCTAAGCACAAATCGATAAATATAGTGTAGAATGATGAAGACTGAATGAGATTCAATCTTCCCCTACTTGGCTTTACTAAATGCGAGAACCACTCTAAATTCTTAAATCGTAAAAGAGTGAATGCATATTTAACTTTTCTTTCATCATTACGAGAAGGTGAGTACTTATTTAAATTTGTTACTAAAAAAATTGTTTTCCCTATATCATGTCCGAATTGATGCTAAAGCTACTGTATATACATTTTTCTACTAGTTTAGATCATGCCCCAAAAATTGTAACTTTATTTGTCAGACAGAAAAACTACCCATTTGGGCTTCATCAAGAATCAGGTTGTTATAACATTGTGGTTGGCATGTCGTATGTCGCTTGCAGTTAGCCAAACGTTTGTTGTGCTTCTCTCTTATCCTGATGATCTGATATGAAATTTTGAATCACTAATTATTTTTTTCTGGTGTTTATTCAAAGGTTCTCACTTCATATGTGAAAAGCATTGAAGACCATGGTTATATACTTCATTTTGGATCACCGTTTTTTTCTGGGTTTATGCCAAATAGCAGTCAGGCTGGTAATCATCAATAATCCGAATTATGTGTTTTTTCTGTAACCCATGTTATGGTTAGTCCTTGTTAAGTTCTTGTCTTTTCGAATTCATGTTGTTCTCTTGTTGCCTCTGTAAGAGTGGTACTTGGGATTCTGGTGCCCTAGTGTTAGAAAAGTTTCAAGATGTGCATCACATCACCATATGTCCATCTTAACATTTTTCTATAGTTATTGCTCACGTCTTAACTTGTTACCTTTTTGTCCAGTTGAATCAGCATGTCATCCGCTTTTCTCTTGTTGTCTTTCTGTGGGGTTCTAGATCTCAGATTAGGTAACCTTCCTAGCCTCTGGTTTAGCTCGGTTGTCACCTAACACCTTCACCTAGCCTGCACAAGGAAGTACGACTAACAGACCACACCGACTCCGGAATGGTCCTCCGGCATGAGGATCAGAAAGTGCAGAGCAAGTAGGGAAAGTACTAGGGTTTTGAGGTAGAAGATAGTAAGTACCTCTTAGGGTTGTCTCGCTTCCTTTATATAGAGTGTCCTTGCTTGCTCTCCAAGTTCGGTCATGTGCTTGGCACGCTTCGGCTGACGTCACTAATGACATAGCAGATAAGGTGGTTAACGGCCTCGTGCGTGAGCTGGCACCCCATGTGCGCTCATGATCACTTCGTTGCACATCCGCTTCGGGTGACGTCACACACGTCACTTTGGATAAGGCAGGTACATGCATGCGGATGAGCTGGCATGCTTGAGTCTCTGCTGGACCTAGCAGTCTGGACGCAGGCCAAGACTGCCGATCGTCGTTTCCAATATAACTCAACAAATGAACTTATTCTGTCCAAGCACCAACATAGCCCAACCAGGTGCCCGAACCTAGGAGTTCAGCACCTGCCCCAACCTTCATTCCAGACGGGCCAACAGCCCTCAGCTGTAGGACCAGAGCATTACCGATGCCGAACCCTGTCACCGGGCCTACAAGTCCAGTTGGGGACTCAACCGTTTCATGTGGGACCTAGGGACTGGTCCCCGCCTCTCGCTGAGCGTAGTGATAGCGACTGAACCGTCTTATTTGGCCCACTACACTCTCTCCCTTTTCCTGTTGTAAGCGTCTCTCTTATCGTAGTTAAGGCACTATATTTACATAGAATTGCGGGTACAAGCTGGGAAATGTAGAGTCCTACAGGACTATAGAAAAACATTAGGACATCAACACAATGAATTTGTGAATAACTTTGCAATTTGCATTGCTTTAAACTTTTACAGGAAAGATACCATATTATCAGTATTTTGTTTGATTCGAGTTTAGTTCTTGAGAACCTCATCTGCTGCTTAGGTCCCATAGAAAGGACTATAGAATTGTAAATGGAGTAACTTTCTGCACTATACGTCCTTTGGCTGTTGGTTAACCAGATCGTATGGTTTAAGGCCTAACCTCCTATTTTTTCTTTTTGACTTTTGGTTTCTGTGAACTTCTATCAGGTGGCTAAAAAGACCAGGAAAATGAATGGGAATTGGGATCTTTGACTTTCGAAACTTACTGCGTCAATTTTTGAGTATCTTTGTTACATTCTGCAATCTTTTTTTGGAAGATATACATATTGATATTGTCAAGCCCGATAATGCCCCGGTCAAAGCCATTTTTAATAAAATGGGTGGCATTCCCTTTATGCATTTTTGTTAATAAAATTACTTTTCAAAAAAAAAAGAAGAAGGTTTTCACAACTGTTACCATTTCTGAAGTCATCATGTAGATTTCTGGGCATTCTCACTTGTGTTTCAGCATTCTAGTAGTTCTGTTGAAGAACTGTACTATTGCTGCATTAGTTGCCAAGGGTTTTGCACCTTTTTTATCTATTGTTTTTTTTGTTTTCCGTTTTGGCAGAAAGCAGGGCCATTAGTATCAGGACTGGACACCTTTTACAAGGGGTTGTCAAAAGCATTGACAAAACTCGTAAAGTTGTTTATTTGACTTCTGACCCTGACACGGTGTCTAAATGTGTGGTATGCCTCCTGTCCTTGATTGTATACTTTGCTTGTTGCTTGTAGGATTCTTTTTCTGATGCAATTACTCTGCTATTTCTTTTGATCACCAATTACTCTGCTATTTAACATATCAATGTTGCACACAGACGAAGGAGCTTAAGGGTATTTCAATTGATCTTCTCATTCCAGGCATGATGGTTAATGCCCGTGTACAATCAACCCTTGAGAATGGAATTATGTTGTCATTCCTAACATACTTCACCGGAACTGTGAGTTTGCGGTGATGCGTCATATTTTTAGTATGAAGATCATGTTTATGAACTACGAACAATGATTTTTTTGTTTCTTGTTTTTTACAGGTTGATATGTATCATTTGCAAACAACTTTCCCCAATTCAAACTGGAAGGACGATTACAACCAAAATAAAAAGGTCCTTGATCTTCCTTGTGTGCAAATTTTGATATTTTTAGAGCTTCAATTTTTCTACTCTAAAAGGGAATCCACCATAGGATTGTTTCGACTCTGGGCTTTTCACTGCTGTTGTGCTGTCTTCAACTTTAGGATGAATTGTTTTATAGGGGTATGCTTTTTATCATAAGTTTGGCGTCGGAATAATTTCATGGATTCAAAATTTCTACTTTTAAAGGGGACAAGTTTGATAAGTGTTCAAGAGCACAATATGATTTTCGAGGTTAGGCAGATCATAATATTATGTAAAGACTGATTGTACCTGCTGCATTGCTGCAATTAACATCTTCAGCACAAAGACTTTTGTTCTCCATTAAAAAATGGTCGCAGACATATTACTGAACTAACTAATAGTTGCCACTTAAACCTTTTTGGAAAGTGCTTAGGCTGGACTGATATTATCTTTCTGTAGGTGGTTTGGTTTCACTTGTTCCTATATTTTTGTGACTAAAAGTGTTCAAAACTTTATCCATAGATTCCTTGGCCATTATTTTCCCATTTATTCTATCTCATATTTCCCGGAGTTTCATTTGGTACTTTGACTAATATCTGATTTCTGGAATTAGGTTAATGCGCGGATATTATTCATTGATCCCTCTACTAGAGCTATCGGCTTGACCCTGAATCCTCACCTTGTCCATCACAAGTCTCCGCCTTCTGTAAGTTTATTACTTGATGAGAATTCTTTGCATTGCCTAGAACTTCCCTAGCTGTGAAAAATTGGCACAAGCACATTTTATTCCTACTGTATTGTTATCATAGTTGTTAGAATCATAGGATTTATGATTCACATCGTGCAGTTCGTTACGATCGTTTGGTCATCAATAGGTTGCATGAGTCGAAAGTTGTTGTGTATCCGAAGTGAATTGATGAATTGGTCAATTCGCTTTGGATTTGTTGAATTTAATTTGTTGGACAAAGTATTCATATTACTTTGTTAAGGTCTTCAGTGTTGTTATTTGCCACTTTTTTTGTGTTTGTTTTTCGTTTACTCTCAAAAATGGATTCCCCTCTCATAAAATAGTGACCATAGAGAGAAAACCCACTTTGAGAGTAAATCGAAAAAGGCGAAGACAAGATTGCATACAATAGCCGTAAGGACCTTCAAAGGGTTCGTTTGTACTTTTAATTATTTTCCACAAAAGGGCAATAAATACGATTAATGAATTCACATCTCTTGCAAGTTACAACAGTAAGTATCTTACCTATTAGACCATGTAATTATCAATTCAAGGCCTAAAATGTTCATTTGTACAATGTATTTTTGTTGCCCCAATGCATAAATATACTTTTTTACATGTGTTTTAGAAGTCACGAATGTATAGGAGCAATTGAAGATTTGGTTTCATTCACGATTGGAAAAGGACCATTTAAATTCTCTATTCGATTCACGATTTGACAAGCTGGACTGCTATTTGGAGTAAGATTCAGTACTTGTTAAGGCTTGAGGAGCTGAACTCGAGTTGCATTGTTTTGAACTTGGGGTTGAGTCTGACATAGAAAAAGGGGGGCATAATCCATTTCTTCAGGATTTACATGTTAGGAAACAAAATTCTATTGGGCAGCCCCTATGCACCAAGGCTCAGAAATCTAATGGTGGTTTTACAGTTGTACGTATGTTAGTTAAGATCCCCACTAATGTTTGCAGTGCTGTGTGCACATTATAGTTAAATTGCCTAAGCCGATTGGAATTGGTTATTTGCTCTTCTGATGACTTTGTTGCAGCTTGTGCGCAACTTAAAGATTTCTTCTTCCTTCTTTCTTTCTATCACTCTCTTCAATTTCTTTTTTTAGCCTTCTGCTCTTTGCGTTCCTTTCTGATTTTCTCTTGCCACTAGTTGATCCTGTCTTTGGCAATAAAAAGTTGATATGCAATTTGCTTTTTGGAGATTTATATGCGATTTGTTCAGTTTTGAAGTTGATGAAGTTGAGTCTGATATGCAGCTTGTTAAAGCTGGGAATATATTTGATCATTCCAAAGTAATCAGGATTGACAGAGGATTTGGTCTTCTACTTCAGATTCCTACCGCTCCATTTCCAACTCCAGCATATGTCAGCGTAAGTTCATCCCGCTTAAGTTGTGAAGGGCGGATTGATTCGATTTAGCTTGGTTACTGATTTTGTGTTTGTAGGTATCTGATGTGGCTGACAAGGAAGTGAAGAAATTGGAAAAAACCTTCAAGGAAGGAAGCCATGTTCGCGTTCGGATTCTTGGATTTAAGCACTTGGAAGGGCTCGCTATGGGTGTTTTGAAGGTCGCAGTTATATCTTGTCTTAAATTTAGTCTGAGTAGGCTGAAGTAGTATAGTTTTTGTTGCCATTGTGTTGGCATACTCTAAAAAGCTTAACAAAAATAAAAGATTAAACAAGACTAAAGTGAAAACATACCAAAACAGCAAATTTGGCATATTGATTGGAGGGGGTATTTTTAGAGATGTCAAATTGACACATAAGCCTTGAAAAAAATTTGACATCCCCAAATTTGATGTCAAAGTTGGAGATGCTCTTAGATATTTTATTTTTATTTGGGCATGGAGCATCATTTGAGCAGTATCAATGGTAGATTGTTTGTGGGTAGTGCTATCATAGTGATAGTTGTGTCTCTATGCAAAATTCTCATTACTGTTCAATATTATCTGCAGATATCTTTGGTCATATCTCGAGCTGATTTGATCCGTCCCCACAAAATATGCACATCTCTTAGCCCATGTTGACTGTCTGCATTAACCTTTTATGGTCAATGGATGGCTGTTCGCATGGGAAGCCATTGCGTGTACTGATTGAAGTTTTTTGATAAAAATGAACTAAAGAATGAAGACTTTCTCAGTCGAGTGTTTAGCAAATATATTCTGTCTATATTATTTCTGAAATGACGCATTCCAGTGTGCTTTTACTGTTGAATTTTGTTTTTTTTGTGTAACGCAGAAGGAATAATGTTTCAGTTTGAAAAATGTAGTAATGTATTTGTGCAGAAGTCTTAATTTAATTAGTGAACTGGTATCTTCTAACATACGTTTGAAAGCGAAAAAATTGCTGTTTTATTTTGCTTACGGGTTAGCATTCAATATGTGGCTTGGTGCTGCCATATGTTCTTATCCTTGTGGTTTGCTTCTCAACAGACTAGTGCCTTCGAAGGTTCAGTTTTCACTCATTCGGATGTCAAGCCTGGAATGGTGGTAAAAGCTAAAGTAATTATTGTTGATAGTTTTGGGGCCATTGTTCAATTTCCCAGCGGTGTGAAGGCGCTTTGTCCTCTTCGACACATGTCAGAGTTTGAAATATCAAAGCCTAGGAAAAAGTTCCAGGTTATTTTGTTAGAATACGTTTATTTTCTGCTGGTTGTTTGTTCTGCTTCATGAAGTATTTCAGAGGGCAGAGATAATTCTTTTCTACCTTGTTGAAAGAGAATTTTTTTAATTCTGGTTTATTTGGTTTAATACGTTGGATTCTGGTCATTTGTGCAGGTTGGAGCTGATTTACAGTTTCGTGTGCTTGGATGCAAATCCAAAAGAATCACTGTTACACACAAGAAAACCCTTGTAGGTTTTTTCAGACTTCATTAGTTTTCCTGTTGGCTTGGCATTTTATCTATTAAATATTCTTATACCAGCATAAAACATCTCTTAAGACTTCCATAAAGAACTCCCTCAAAATTGGCACTGCTTTGATTGCTTTATGTCTGGTTTTAACGTTCTTGAAGTGAATTATTAAAATTTTACCTTATTAGTGTCAATATGGGTTGTTTCGCCTTACAAGTTCCTATCTGTGGAAAATGATTCCTCTGTTGCACCCAGTAAATTTGAATGAGCCTTGATTGCTACTGATTTGAGACTGATGTTACTAACCTTATTTTCTGATCTTGCTGCTTAAAGATATTGTAGGATTTGCTTCAGACAATCATGCCTTTCCTTTTCTTTTTTTGGACCTTGCAATGTTCTTCTCAATCTTTTGTTCTTGTGCTTGTCAACGAATATTAGATCATCCATTGCTTCCTGGCACCTGCATTTAAACCTATTTTGAATGGGTGCCACCTTTAGCTTTTCTGACTATTGTCAGGTCTAATCTGATCTTGTATTGGTACTTCTTACCATTGACTGAATTGAGGGCTGCAGACCGTTGAACAAATCTAAGAGGATGGAAATGGCATAAGTTGTACTAGAGGCTGGGGCACA
>BPLS01000663.1:62405-90169 GCA_019656275.1 Rhododendron kiyosumense
TCTTGTCAGTGCTACATAGATTAGGAAACTCTCAATGGAATTTTTTCCAACTTGGTAGTTGAAATGCATCAATTGTTGAGTAGCTTAATCAAGTTCCTCTCTCTCTCTCTCTCACACACACACACACACATTGGTAAAAAACTTGAAATAAATTTCTTTTTATTTGTTTTAAATGTTATGTAGTGTTCATAAAATCATTAAGTAAATGACCTGGACCCTCCATTACGTAAAAGAGTGTGGAAAACTGCAATTGAAGAATTTTCTGGAAACAGCCAATGAGTTACAAATGATCAAAACCGATTGGAAAATGATAGCGTCTTCAAGCTTCCTATCATTTTCAGTATATGATCTTAGAACAAAAAATGAAGACAAAAATAACGATGGCAGAGTACCATGATCTTTTCCTGTAAGTGCAGTATTTGTGTGATGGAAACACCTGTGCACTAATTTCAACTGAGATTTAATATTGACAGGGTTACTGGAGATGATATGATCAAGTTGGGGAGTATTGTTTCTGGAGTTGTTGAACGAGTCACCCCTCATGCGATAGTAGTCCATGTTCGTGCTCTAGGTAATATCAAGGGCACAATAAATCCGGAACATTTGGCAGATCACCAGGGTAAGTTTTTTCTTCGTCATCAAGGAGAATGGTTGGCCATGGCTGCTTTCTTCAGTGTTTACTGACTTTAGAGGCATTACTCATACAGGGTTTGCTGCTTCGATGAAGTCAGCCTTGAAGCCAGGATATGAGTTTGATCAACTATTAGTTCTCGGTACTCACAATGTCTTTCTTTTAAAGACCATGCATGAAGGACATACCTATTTTCTTGTAAATTGTCCTCCTTTGTTTAAATTTGTTTTCTGAGAGTTTATTCTTCCGTTATGTTTGTAGTTTAAGTGAATTGCATGATTATTTACAAAACAATTTATGATATTGTATTTACAACCAGCAAGTCTAGTCATCTTGAAATTGGTTCTGCAAAGACTGGTTTGTCTGCAAATGATTGTTTGAGTGCAAGTGTATATGAACACTTTAGATGTCAAAGATCCGATAACGTGTCTACAGAATTTGTGAAGTCTAGTGTTTTGTCTAGGATTCCTTTCATGACATGGATATGTTGTATGTCTGTCAAATTTTGAAAATCAATTTAGTGGTCAGAATTTGAGTAAGTTTATACCCCCCCCTGTTTTTTTCCTTTGTTACTTTGTAGCACGAAGAGCTTTATATGTTATTGGACATAAGTTTGTCACTATACTGATATGGTGAAAAACCAGAACAGGTAAAAATTAGAAAAGCGTTCAGGTAGAAACCCTGGTTGAGGATCTTCATTCAGATGAAAAAAAGGATCTTCATTGATACAGGGAGAGTCAACGAGTCTGGCGACTCTGGTCTTCGACATGGAGCCTCTTGCAGTTTTCAGCCTCTTCTGAAGTTTGATGATTGTTGTCAAGTCATAGCCTTTTCTTGAGTTGTGATAGTTGAACTTAAAAGTGTGAGGGCTTCATTGTGCTGCTTATTGCCCTTTTGATTGCCGCCTCTTATGTTGTTTCCCTTAAGGCGTCAGCCAGAATTGTAGTTGGACTTTCCTCTGATTTTGTAGCTTGACCACGGCTCAAGCTATCGCAGAATAACACCGACCCCCCGCCCCCCTCCCCTCCCCCCCCACACACACACAAAGTTTTTTGACTTTACCAGTCACTTGCCCTTGTGTTGGAAGAACCTCTGTAGTCAACATTCCTTTCTCCGTAGTCGTAGCTGCTCGTTCCATTTTTATTTGAATGGGGCGGGCAGCGGGCCTCCCGAGGTACATATGGATGGCCCTTTGGGTGGGTGTCTCGGTGATACAAACAAAGAAAAGATGAATTTTAATCACATTCCCTATCGTTTAAAGGCAATCTTTACCAAAGCAGGAAATAGAATCGAAGAATCTACCTTCTTTTTTGATTACGCTGACAATCAAGCTGCACTTCCTTCTAACAAGTGGCTGAGCGTTAGCTAGCAATCTTGGCCTCTTGGCAAGAGGTTCCCTGTCCCCCTCTTTTCTGGTCCAGACGCGGTATGGCGCCAATACTCGAGCTACAGTCAGATCCGATTTGGTCTGGTCCTATCTGATCCAACCCCGGAACTTAGAACAGCCAGCTTGTTTTGGTCGGTAGTACGGGGAAAAAGTGGGGTGGGGAAGGTCCAGAAGGCCCTCACTTTATTGATGGCACATTTTGAGACCCTTTTCCTCTCAGCCTTCCCCAGTTCTGGTTCAGGAAAGGGTCAACACAAGAATCTAACTTTGAAGTTGACGTTTCTTTTCTCCAGCTTGTCTGGTTTAGCAGTCCAAAGGAAAAGAAGAAAGATAACAAACTTCAGACCTGGAGAAGAAAATTAGAGAGAAGATAAGAGTTAGGACTCTTGGGAAAACATAACAGTGTTTTCACTAAATATGTACCAGGACGAATGCGTACCAGCACGGGGAAGGGATTGAGGTTCTGTGAATTAGTGTTAGCCAAACAGTTGAGCTGGAGTTGCACCCTCTTGCTACTCTTTTGTGTTACATTTGTTAATTGTTTTTTTGGGGTTGTTTTCAGGGAATTTTGTTCACTGTTCAGGCATAGTTTGGTTTCTTTGTGAGGAATTTGTAACTTTGCACTGCATTTCTTCACTTTGTCATTTTTGTTTTATGTTTTCTCCTTTATTTTTTTTCTCCTTTGCTTCCTTCTCAGCTTATATGCTGTACTCAGAAAAGTATCGTAACAGTGAATTTTTTGTCCTAGTTTTTAAAATTATCTTCCTTGTTGATGTAGATGTTGAGGGCAGCAACTTAATTCTCACTGCCAAGCATTCTCTTATTAACTCTGCTCAGCAGCTTCCTGCTGAAGTTTCTCAAGTTCGTCCTCATTCTGTAGTCCATGTAAGAAATTGAGCATTTATAGTTTTTCTGTCCTTTTTTAAATCTGTGTAGGAATGCTTTATCAAGTATTGATTCAGGCTGTGTTCCTGTGCACTTTTTGAATGCTGGACAATATGCATTTTTCCTATTGTAATTGGTTTCCTAACTTCAAAAGTTCTCTGAAAAGGCACAAAAAATGTTGTCATGATCTGTTCACATCCTCTTCCTCTCTTCTCTCTTATGCCCACCGTTTCACTGTGATACATACAGTACTTTCTAATAGCTGACCTCCCATGTTCACTAGCATGTTTTCTTTTCATATCCCTTTCCCAATAAGGAAAAGGGAATACGCAAACAAATAAAAGGTGATTCAACAACTGGATAATCGCCTCCAATGACTCGAACTTCCAAAAACTGAGGAAGCCTTGGAAACTAGAAACTTAATAGGATACAAAATGCTGCCAAACAGTTGCATAGCTTCAATAGTTTTCACTAATCAATTTATCGGATGTTTTAATGATGAACTTTACTGTTTAGAGCTTACTAGTTCTTTTGATGTCTGAACCAGGGATATGTATGTAACTTAATTGAATCTGGTTGCTTTGTCCGATATATTGGCCATTTAACTGGTTTTGTTCCCAGAAGCAAGGTAATGGTTATTTTAATTACAGAAACTACCTTTTCTCCCTGCAGGTTTTGCTGTTTTATTTAGTAATTTATTCCTTTCCCCTTCTCTTTTTGAAGGGTATGGATGATCGAAGAGCTAATCCTTCTGAAGTCTTCTACATTGGACAATCTGTTCGCACTTACATAATGGATGTAGGTGATTTTTTGAGAGCGAATTCTCTTATAACGTGTAGAAGAAGTTTAGGTATGAGTTTTTGTTTGGTGGTTTTCAGGTTAGTAGTGAGACTGGCAGAGTGACACTTTCTTTGAAGCAATCATTATGCAGTTCAACAGATGCATCCTTTATTCAAGAACACTTTCTCTTGGAAGACAAGGTTAAGTCATTTAAGTCCCAAATCAATGGCGACAATAGACGTATTTTCCATTTTTTCCTTCTTTAATAGGAATCCAAACCTAGGAAAAGAAAGTGTTTCCTAGTTCTCTGTTCAATCACAGAATTAGAATAACAAAAGATATCATATGTATGAATATTTCGTTCTTTATTTTTTGTTGAGAAACTTCAAAATTTCTATTTTGATCCTTGTTCTTATAGAGAGACAACTGCTAAGTTTGATACTCTGGGTGAGACAGGGTTTTCAACTCTTATCTGACAAGGACTTGCTAATTATTTGCTAGGCTACAATGTGTACTCATTCCACTTCTATAAATGCCTAGTGGACATGCAAAGTATGTCGGCAAAATCTAAGTGACAGACTTTCTTTTAGATTCTACATCAAGTAGGCATTCCTTATTAGTGGGGAAGTGTTGCATTTTAACTACAATACCACAAGCACTCAGTTGTTATCACCAAATTCAGTTCGCATTTGTAATCTTGTCTGACACAATAACTCAACGGGATGAGCTGACAGCCCAAGTTTTGAAAGAACACAACACGTCACAATTGATGTCAGATCACATCGACCATGAAGTACCCAAAAAAAAAAAAAAAATGTCACTTCATTGTCCACCTTGAACCAGTTTCCAGCCCTAAGAGTGCAAAGAAAGGACACCTTCAATAGCAACCACGTATGTTAATCCCAGAAAATCACCATGAAACTTGGAGTAATTGTGCCAGCTATTGATTAATACTACAAGGAAACATGTAGCCGCTTGGCACAAAAACTGCTTTTGAGCCCTCCAATGTCTCATCTCAAAATGTTTCCTGATTTGTAAGCGCTTTGTAATACTGAACTGGTATTGGCAGTTTGGCTTCTGTGATTGCTTAAACGTGATATACCCTTTTGATGCCTTCTCTAAGCATTTTGGTATGCATTTGAAGCCGGGAATATCCTGGATGCCATTCCTAATGTCAGTCATGGCTGCAAGACTTTATCAACAGTCGAGTATCCATGTCTGTACACTTACATCAGGTGTCATATTGCTTCATAAAGCTTAAATTAGTGGAAATAAAACACTTTTGGTTAAAATAAAATACAGCTTCCTTGGAACTTACTATTAAAGAAACTTGTTTACTGAAGCTTTTTTTGTTGATTTTGTTGTTCAGCTGTTTTGGTGGAAGTATTTTGTTTTTATGTGAAAACTATTGTTACATTCTTCTCCGTGTTTTTTGTTCGTCAAACTGCTCATATAATCTGTGGGTAAACTCATGTAGAAACAATTAAAAGTTTCACTTTCTTGTTCCTACTTCAATCAGACCATAATTGTTAGGTGTCAACATATTCTATCGATGTAGTATTTGTGATGCACCCCTTACTGACTTTTTGATGCATGTGTATGTGGATTATGGAGTCAAGGGAGCTATTTATACACACGAGCAGAAACTAAGCTCTTGTATTTCATTCCGCGGTCATGCCACATGTATTTTCATGCCACTGTCAGATCTCCTGATAATTTTTGCTCTTCTTTATCCTAATTTTGGACTGATCATGCTTTATGATGCAGATTGCTAAGCTGCAAGTGTTGAACTCTAAAATTCCCGAGTCGAATTGGGTTGAAGCTTTTAGTATTGGCAATGTTGTTGAAGGAAAAGTTAATGACGTGAAGGATGGTGGAGTAGTTGTCAGCTTTGAAAAGTATAATGATGTTTTCGGCTTTGTGACACACCACCAGTGTAAGTCCTAATCAGTAGAAAAAATATTCTGTCTCAAAAAGTGATATTTAGGTACCACAGTTTTTTGTTTTTTTGCAGTGGGTGGAATTAGCTTGAAAACTGGCTCCACTATTCAAGCTGCGGTTCTTGATGTTGCCAAGATTGAACGCCTTGTGGAATTGTCTGTGAAGCCAGCATTTGTTGATAAATTGAGAGAAGAAACATCTAGCACGGAAACTAACAAGAAGGTTGGCCTTATATTTGGTTTTTATTTTCATTTTAGAATACCATTTACTGGCTGTTCCCTTGCTTTTTGTCCTTCCTCTTCCTCAATCATCGTACTGTATTCTCTCTCCATATACTTTTGTATGTGGTGAAGGTTTCTGGAAAACATGGCCCCTAGTGCTTTGCAGCTTATTACATAATTGATTGCCTTTTGCTGGTCAGAGACTCACCATTCACTTGTAGTTCACTTTTTAAAGATTGTATGATTGATATTTCACATCTTAATTTAGCTCTGCTGTAGAGATTCCCATCCATTATTGTACTGATGAGATTATCTGGAGTGCCCTTCTCTGCCTTGTCTTTTTTTTTTTTTTTACATTAAATGATGCTAGTTTTTTTTTTCTTTTCCAGAAACGCAAAAAGGAATTAAACAAAAAACTGGAGGTGCAACAAACTGTAAATGCGGTAGTGGAGATTGTGAAAGAGAATTACTTGGCAAGTATTTGATATTTGTTTTGGACTGACAATCTGCTGTGGTTGATAACATTTTCCTTTGACCTGTCTCTTCTTATTTGTTGCATGTGATGCAGGTTCTTTCAATTCCGGAAAGTAACTTTGATATCGGATATGCCTCACTGACTGACTACAACACACAAAAGTTCCCTCCAAGACAATATTCTAACGGGCAAAGGTGAACGCAAATGGTGATGATAATTTAAGTTTTCTTTTGAATACAGCATATGATGTTGGACATTAAGAGTAGTATCTGTGGCCCCCAATTCTTCGAATACTTGGTGACATGGGTAATGGTACGATTTTGCATCGATGGTTTTTGGACAGGTATGCTTTTGCAGAGGGTTTGAGTGTTTTTTTTCACAGGGTGGTTGCTGAATTTTTTGGTCCGAAATCCATTCGGTGAATGTAGGGTTTGAGAGAAGCTTCTAGCGTAGAACAAAGTAGCAAGCTAGCAGCATTAAAGTTGACTCGTCTGACTAGTGCCACTTATCTTACCTACCTCACGTCCACATCTGTACCTACTAAAAGCCAGGTACAGGGACCCTATAAAACATCTTTAAACAAAATTGATTCCCAACATCTTTTCAGCCCAGCTCTGGCAAATTTGAATATGTCAAATAAGTTTTGGCTTCTAAAACAGAAGATGCATTAAACTGAAGCAGCATCTTATCAACCATAATAACGTGAAATAAGGCTGGACGGATTCTGAACTTAATTGTGAAAGGTTTTATTGGATCCTCTCTGTTGTATTCATGATCATATTGTGAGAGCAAGACATGTCCGCTGTGCAGAAATGGAATCACCCAACTACCACTGCAAGTTGCCACCACCACCCTCCCAGTCCTGTCTCCTTCAAAAGTGAATCTCCATAGCCATTGACCCAACCTTGTCTTATTAAAATCCCAATCTCCTTTCACATAACTCCTTGCTGCAGACTGTATCTGATTCCATGAGATGGTATTTGAACTCTTCTCCAATGCCATTGCTTGGGAAATCCCTCTGGAACTTCTCTAATTGGCCTCACCCAGTCAACCTAGTCCTCAAGTTTCAGGGTTTCAAAGCAATTCCTCCACACTACTTCTATGAAAGATTCTGGCTTGAATTTGGGAGTCTAGCCTTGGAAAACAAAAAGAAGCTGAGTAGAGAAAAGACAAAATAGATCTCAATAGTATAATCCTGTGTATCCCTTCTGCAAAAACTTCAAAACAAATGAGCCGTAATCAGATGTAATATTCAAGCCATTATTAAGTCAATTCTAGGCGCGAGTCCTTCAGAATATGTCATTCTCTGGTTTGAAATTAATGTATATTTCTTTTCTTTGGACTCACAAGTTTATATTATTAATGTGGTGTAGTGTCATTGCCACCGTCATGGCTCTTCCAAACCCTGCAACAGCTGGGAGGTTGCTGCTGGTACTTAAATCCATGAGTGATGTTGCAGAGACATCAAGTTCAAAGAGGGCGAAAAAGAATTCCAGCTTTGATGTGGGAGCTCTTGTTCAGGCAGAGGTAGAAACGTTGATTATCTGTAGATCCAGATATCGGTGTTGATGTTTAATAGCTTAAGTGGACAGGTCTTATCTTGTGCCTGGATTTGCAGATTATAGTATAACTCTCTCATTTCCAGGTTACTGAAATAAAGCCTCTTGAACTCAAACTGAAATTTGGATCTGGTTTCCACGGGAGGGTGCATATAACAGAGGTGAATATCTTTTGATGATTTGCTTTGGCATGGTACAGTTGTCCATGTGATCACCGCTTCTAAATTCCAATCTGCTCCTGTTACTTAATATAATAAGTAAGCATGTATTGTGGTAGGCGACTGATGATAATCTTGTTGAAGATCCCTTTAAAGGCTTCAGAATTGGACAAACTGTGACTGCAGCAATTATTTCAAAGACCAGTAAGTCAGAAAATAATCGAAAGAACTATCAGTGGGAATTGTCCATCAGACCTTCATTGGTTACAGGTAAAGTTTCTGTATTTTTTTTTTGGTCGGCTAAAGTTTCTGTATTTGTGAATCTTCTGATTCTTCTCATTACTGGGTTCCAGCATGCTAGTTCTTTCTGTATATCTTCTTATCCACCCGAACTGGCTGTCATTGTTCAAAGTAGTTGAATTGGATAGTCAACTTGTTTTGGGTCATTTACCTCATCTTGGCACACTATTCTCTTCGTATGACCTTGATTCACATCAGGGGGGGGAGCTATTGAGGGGCGGGGTGGAACTGCCAACCCCGTTCAGCTCCAAACAAAAAAAAAACTTTTTTTTAAAACTTCTAAATGATCTGAGCCATTCAATAATTTTAAAATAATTGTTCAGGTGGCCGTTGTTTAAAAAATTATCTCAATCGGATAATTCTAGGTACTTTATCCTACCTTTCAATTTTTCAATCAGATATTACTATATTAGGATTCGGAATTCTGAATGAAATTTGAAGAAAAGTTAGACAATTGTGTGTTGAAAAGAGCATTAATAAAAAAATTATCTTGATCGGACATCAATATATATCAAAACAGTTCATAACTTTCAAATAATGTTTGCGTTTAGATACCTATGGATGTCTGATCAAGAAGAAATTGTTTTTATTAATGCTCTTCTCAACACACCCTACAATATCTGCGGTTCATTTCAAGGGAATACTTGGCACCCATTTGTCTAATTTTTTTCCAAAGTTCATTCAGAATTTAGGATCTTAAATTTTGATTGATCCTAAATTTTGAATGAAAAAAATAAAAGATTGGATGCAATACTTATAATTATCCGATTGAACTGATTTGTTAAGGACCACTCAAATAATAATTTTGAAATTATAGAATGGCTCGGATACTTTGTGTGAGACCCTGAAGTCGACCCACAAAAGCATTGTGTATTTTTCTTGTATTAAGAATAAATAATCCAGAACATGTTTGTATTAGGAATAAATAATCCAGAACGTGTACATTTTCTTTGTATTAATTATATTAGTATTTTTGAGTGCCACCTCTGACTTGAAAACTTGGCTCTGCTGCCACTGATTCACCCTCTACTCGATTTTACTCTTGCCCAAGCCGAGTCCTTAAGTTCAACCATATTCTTTTGTATAGACGTCACAATTTTCCACCCTGATATTAACCAAGGTATCTTTTATAAATTTTTATCGAAAAGGCGTAAGGGGATGCCACCCATGTGCAAAAGAAAACGAGGAATAAAAAAGAAAATACCAAATTATAAAAGGACCTATACACCCCTCTAAACTCCGAAAGTATCTAACTTGTCTAAGTATTGATCAAAGTAGGTTTGTAGTTGTCCTCCCTTGACTCCCCTCCAAACAAAATAAAAATCAAAACTCTTAATTTTGAACTATGGCCTATCTTCCCCGTCAAACTGTCTACGATTCTTCCCTCCCTAGATTCACCACATCATGCACAACGGGATCATAATCCATAGCTTCCGACTTCTCCTACCCATTCTAGCCCCATACCATTCTTGAAGAAGCTCCTCCACAGTCGCAGGGAAAACCCACAACATGCGCCACAAAACAAGAACCACATTCCAAAGCTCCTTGGCGACCGGACAAAGAATAAACAAATGCGCCATCGACTGTTCATCCCTCTAGCACATGCAACACTGGACTTTCCAACTCACTTTGACACATGACAAAAATAACCATCCGACGCCGTATAAGATTATCTATAGTGAGAATCTTATCTTTAGCTACACACCAGGCAAAAAAAGAAACCTTGGTTGGCGCATGAGTACCCCAAATGGCTCTCCAGGGAAAGGTAGTAGTTGTTTCTCTAGCAAAAACTAGGTAATAAACTTTCACCTGAAAAGGCATATTTGTTACTGGGATCTACCTCGAATAATCCTCTCCTCTCCCCACATCCCCCATTCCCCATAGTTTTCCAAATTGATCTAACAACTCCTCCAACTCCCAATCTTGTACCTTCCTGCGAAGCGTAACATCCCTCCAAACTGTCTCCCCATCCAGTTTGAGATAGTTTGCCACCGCCGCATTCCCATTTGCCGCCAACTAAAATATAGAAGGGTAAGCATCTTTCAACCTAACATCCCAACAAAAATACTCCCAAAACTTCAGCTTCGTCCCTGTCCCCATCTTCATACTAGTATGTCTAGAAAACTCACCCCCACGCTCTGGTAATACCTTTCCAAAGACCCACCCCTGTAAGTGTGGGCATTGTGTCGTATCTAGTCGTGTCGGGTTTGTGTCAAAACACCTGTTAATATAAACGTGTCAAATATCTTGACAATAACTCGACCTGGTTAAAATTGTGTCGTATTCGAGTTGACACTATTAAGAACCTGTTATTTTTTTAATATTTACATAAATTATATACTTTCCAATGTTGTGCATGAACTACTTAATTCAATAACAAAAACTGAAGTCATTTTCTATACCAACATAATCATAGAAACGATAAAATCAGCCAAATCATGACATTGAAAAATGCCTTAAGCCACGACTAGACATTTGTCTCAAATTTAAATTCAGGTAAAATAATAAAAAAGCTCTAGGAACTATAGAGTAAGTCTATATAAATTTTAAATTAAAAGACTGCCTAAATAATGAAAAAAAAATTCCAATAAGCCTCGTTAAATTTAAACTAAAAGACTATGCCTAGCACACACCACTTTCCTACACCAAATATCCCTTTCACAGGCAAATCTACACAACAACTTCCCCAATAAACTTTGGTTGAAAATAGAAAGCCTCCTCACTCCTAAACCCCCTTCACAAATCTGAGTAAAAATTTTAAGCTTTATTGGTGACCAAATCAAACCAAACCGAGCCTTAAGTCCCAATCAATTGGGTCGGCTACATGAATCCGTTTTTTCCATTTAGCTCTGTCAAGGCTTCGTGTTTTGTAATATCAAGTGAACTTAGATCCTTGCGCACTATCGCTTCTAAGGTTAATTTCGGTTGACCTCTCCCTTTAGTGTTATCACCTACAGTAAGCATATCACTCCTCCTAACTACTGCGTCAATGGGTCTACGGTAGACATGATCAAACCAACTTCGTCTATGTTCTCTCATCTTAGCTTCTAGTGGTGCTACCCTTACCATTCCATGAATGTTTTTATTTCAAATTCTACCTCCCAAAGTCTTACCACACATTCATCTCAGTATTCTCATTTCGGCTATACTCATCTTACTCACATGTTTTTTAGCAGCCCAACACTCTGTGCCGTATAACATTGCTGGCCTTGCAGCAGTTCGGTAGAATTTTTCCTTCAATTTTGCGGGGATCTTGTGGTCACATAACACACCCGAAGCACTCCTCCACGTCATCCATCCAACTTGTACATTATGTATTACATCCTCTGTAATTTTTCCATCCTTGCTAACAATTGAGCCGAGATACATAAACACTTGCTTCTCAATAGTTCCTTATTTTCGAGGGCCATTGTGTCCACACTGGCACTTTAACTTCCGCTAAACCTTTCCGAGATACATAAAACACTCGCTTCTCAATAGTTCCTTATTTTCAAGGGCCATTGTGTCCACACTGGCACTTTGACTTCCACTAAACCTACACTCCATGTACTCTGTTTTACTCTTACTGATCCTAAAGCCTCTTGACTCCAATGCTTCTCTCCAAGTTTCTAGTTTGATATTAACACCTCTTGCAGTCTCATTGACTAAGACAATATCATCTGCAAATAACATACACCATGGAATATCATCCTAAATATGTCCAGTCAGCTCATCCATAATCAAGGCAAAGAGGTAAGGGCTCAACCCTTGATGTAATCCTATTGTGATTGGAAATTTGCTTGTTTCTCCTACTAGGGATCTAATAGTAGTGACCGCCCCTTCATACATGTCTTTAACCACATCAATATACCCTTTCATTACCCCTTTCCTCTCCAAGACCGACCATATAATGTCTCTAGGCACCTTATCATATGCTTTTTCCAAGTTTATAAAAACCACGTGAAGATCTTTCTTTTTCTCTCTATATTTTTCAACTAATCTCCTTAACAAGTATATTGCTTCCATAGTAGACCTACCGGGCATAAATCCAAATTGATTCTCTGATACTGTTGTCATCAATCTTAGGCGATGCTCAATAACTCTTTCCCACAGCTTCATTGTATGGCTCATCAATTTAATGCCTCTATAGTTATTGCAACTTTGAATATCCCCTTTATTCTT
Source organism: Rhododendron kiyosumense (assembly GCA_019656275.1). NCBI lineage: Eukaryota > Viridiplantae > Streptophyta > Magnoliopsida > Ericales > Ericaceae > Rhododendron > Rhododendron kiyosumense. The sequence continues at coordinate 74,904 of BPLS01000663.1, forward strand.
GTATGTTGGTATTAAGATACTCGTTCTCCACTCATCAGGCATCTTTCTAGTCAGAATAATCTTGTTGAATAGCTTTGTCAGCCACGACACTCCACTATCACCAAGGTTCTTCCATACCTCAATAGGAAAATCATCTGGTCCTAAGGCCTTGCTTGATTTCATCCTTCTCAGTGCATTCGCCACTTCAAACTTTTGTACCCTCCGATAAAACATATACTCTTGGTTCACACGCCCACTAGAAGCCCTCAAGGCCTCTTCGCTTGGGTTCTCCTCATGCTTTTCATTCAAAAGTTTATCAAAATAATTCTTCCATCTTCCCTTAAATCTCATCATCTTTCACCAATACATTACCACCGTCATCTTTTATGCACTTAACTTGAGACATCTCTTTAAGCTTTATTGGTGCAGTTTGTTAATTCATCTCTACTCTTGGTGCAATATCAGCCTGCTCATCCTTCTCAATATGGACTATACTTCATCCCAGTAATGCGCATTCCACACGTTGTCCTTAACTACGCCGAGTCCTTTACTATGGCATGCCTTATTCTACTCATTGTTTCTGTAGGTATCCTTTAGCCGAACTCTCCACACGATGACGAACATGTCTAAATGCTTACATCTTGGCACATGTTAAACTTCTGAAAGGCAAAAAATCTTTTAAACTGTATATATGTTCATTAACTGATACTCATTTTACATCAAATATTATTTTATACATTGCTCTTCTTACGCTGGAGAATGTTGCAAATGACTCTGACTGTTATGTAGGGATTTTTCTCTTGCTGTGTGACTAGTGAACAACAATTAACTGCCATGACTACCCGCTTACTCTCCATTGTGCCGACATTTCAATCCCCAACCCCTTAGCTTTTTATTTTCTGTTGGATTTGTATATTGGCAAGTACATGCGAACATACATTGGCATATTGTGGATGATGTAATTAGGTTCATCCAAGCAACTGAAGATAGAAACCATGATGCTGGCATTTCTACCCTAGATCTTTTAATATGAGTTCAACTAAGGAAAATCAAGCTTGACATTAGCGCCGAGATCAATTCCCAATAAGGTGTTCTGGTCAAAGTGATCCTTGGTAAAGCTAAGGCCACCACTATAACCCATGCTGTCCTTGGTTTTTTCTGTTGCATGTTTGTTACCTTCAATATGAACCGGATCAGCCATTAGTCACTTTCTTTTAATCCAAGTTGCATGGGCAGAACCATCTAAACAACTTCTTTACTGATTTATGTAACACGAAGCAAAATTTCAATTACACTGCAATTACTTATCCAGGTTCTAAAGAAATTGGAGAGAAACTTACGACTGAAGATTTCAGTTATTCGATTGGGCAACGCATCTCTGGATTTGTATACAAAGTGGATAAGGAATGGGCCTGGTTAACAATATCACGTCATGTGAAGGCTCAGCTGTATCTTCTAGACAGTGCATGTGAACCTACTGAAATTCAGGGATTCCAGAAGCGATACAATGTGGGGAAAGCAATATGTGGTTATGTTTTGAATGCCGATAAAGAGAAAAAGTTGTTACGTTTGGTTCTGCATCCATTTTGTGCTGCTGCTGATAGAAAACTTGGCCTTGAAAATATTAATATGGATGATGCAAACAGTCCCTCAAATGCAATCTTGCACATTCATGAAGGTGATGTTGTGGGTGGGAGGATTTCCAAAGTTTTTCCAGGTGTAGGTGGAATGCTCATCCAAATAGATCCACGCCTTTATGGAAAGGTCCATTTTACTGAGTTGACAGACTCATGGGATTCGAATCCATTGTCTGGATACCATGAGGGGCAGTTTGTGAAATGCAAAGTCCTAGAAATCAGCCATTCGTTCAAGGGCACTCTCCATGTCGAATTGTCATTACGCTCTTCTTTAGATGGCATGCATTCTCAGAAGGCTATTGTAATCGGCGACAATAAACTCAACAACAATGGGTAAGTATTTGCAGACATTCAATTATGTATCACAAACTTAGTTAACCTAACCGAGTTTGCTGGCTTCGTCTTGTCGTGTAGAATGGGTGTGTTCCAACTTCTCAAAACATGTAAATGAGCTGAATATTAGAGAGTTCAAATTTGTTTGTTAAGGTTTTGCCGAGCTCGAGCTCGAACTCAATAAAAATTTGACGAGCCGAGCTTGCCTAGGTTTGAGTCGAACTTGAGCTTGTTTACGAGCCTTAACTAGCAAAAAAATCAGGTATTTTTGCTCCCATATAGGTCTAGAGCTACAAATAAAATTTTACTCCCTCCATCCCAATTTGAATGTCTCCTACAGTTTTCCATGCATTTTCAAACCCCCAAAAAAGTATATTATTTTTTTAATTTTCATACACCAAATTATAGTGCTCAAATCAAAAAAATAATATGTGGAAGTATATTTATTTGGGGGTTTGAAAATGCACGAAAAATCGTAGGAGACATTTAAATTGGGGCGGAGGGAGTATTATGGACATAAATAAGTTGACACATATAGAAATGATAAAAACATAACCATAAGTATATTAATAATACGGGTGTTGCTAATGCCAAAACTATTTTTGTTTGTGCCAAAACTATAGTGTATAAAACCCTTGTACCATGTGTAAGGTACGATGATTTTATGCACTACACACACACAAATAGTTTTGGCATTATCATTTCTCTTATCGTACTTGTTAACATTTATACATGTTCTAGTTCGTTATGTACATATATAAGTTAATAGTAATACATATTCAAGATGTTATATGAAATTCCAGTGATATACATATACTCTAGGTTCGCGAGCCTAAATTGAGTTGAATATTGCCAGGTTTAGGTTCGGCTCATTTATGAAACGAGTCTTAAATTGAGGCTCACATTCAGTTCATTTAGTAGACGAATGTCATGAATCGAGCTCGAACGAGCGTTTACCGGAACGGCTCGGTTTGTTTGTAGCCCTACTTGCATCTTCACATCGTGGGAACAGAAGTTGCAAACCCTATGAAACCCACATTTTCTTGATAATTCTACGTACATCGTCTCTATTATATGTGTATATGTAAGCTTTAACCAAATTTGAAATTCAAGTTTCAAAAATGGCTACCTCTTAAGTTACAACTTAGTAAAACATACTCTCTAGAATCTAGATGCTCCCTTCGTCCCTTTTAAATGTCCACTACGGGGAATCCAACTCTTTAAGGAGTTCAAATTATTACTTTAGATTTCCAAAATTAACCTTTAAATCTGTGCACTTATGTAAATGTATTTAAATTGGTTATATCTTTCAATACGAAACTAAAAAAATATGCAATATGATCTTGTTTGATAGACCTCAAGTTGTTTCATTATTCCAAAATTTTAATATAAATTGAATTGACAGATATAGACAATTAAAAAATGACACGAATATCAACAATGGACAAACTAATTGGGAAGAATTGTACTTTTTAAGGGTAATATTGAAAGTATGATTATTTTTAGAAAGTTGACATTTATTTTGGGACATCCCAAAACAGAAATGTAGAAATTTAAAAAGTACTTTTCCATCTCAAAATAGGGTCACTTTCCAGTTTTACCCTTAAAAAGTACTTTTCCATCTCAATTGGCATGTCCATTATCTTTTATTTTATAATGGTTTTCATGATTTTGAAAATTTTGTATAGTAAAACTAATTGATATCTATCAAAAAAGATCCATATTACATATATTTTGAGTTCATATAAAAAGTTAGACCCACAAAATTGACCTCGGTACTATTGACTAGGACTTATGGGCAAAACTGAAAAGACAATACAAAGTTTTCACATCCTTTAATAAGTTGGATTCCCCAAAAGGGACGAGCAATTTGGGACAGAGGGAGTATTTGTTAATACTAACAATATGTGTGCTAATATAGAGTATGGGAGGTCAATGCAATCGAGCAATTTGGGACATAAGTACAGATCATGTAGTTATGGGTTTTGTGGGGCCCACCCTGGGTCCCATAGAGATGATTCAAACCGCCCATTATTTTTAGAACAATTTTTTATGGAGCCCTATAAAAAATCAACTCAACTTGATATCGCTAGGGATTTTTTCTGAATTTGTAGGAGCAAATTGAGCAGTTAAGTAGTTTCGCCCCCACAAATTCAGAAAAAAATCCTTACCAATATCGGGTTGAGCTGATTTTTTACAAGGCTCCATCAAAAAATGTTTTAAAAATAATAGGCGGTTCGAATCATCTTTGTGGGACCTGAGGTGGGCCCCACAAAACTCATATGTACATTGTATGTACAAACTCATATGTATGCATAGCTTTATTGTTTTTTGTCCCTCCTTGTTACTCACATATTGATGCCACTTACACAAATTAATTTGAAGTTGTGGAATAGTTACTTTATAGTACTCTAATACCGGACTCTTTTATGAAGCTCCCTGGCAAGAAGGAGAACTTTGTAGTGATTATCATTACAATACTACCTGCCTGATAATGGAAATCATAGTCTTAATGGCTCATGTAGAAAGATGGAAAAAGAATGCATGGGTCAATATGGCATTCACGGTGAATTAAAAGTGTCCCAGAAATCGCTTGGCTTTTTAAATCATAATGCTATGGCGATCATGCGTTGCAAAAGTATATTTACTCAATTTAACAATATCTTTTTTGAGTGATTTATGCTCTAATGTAATTTAGTTGGGATACTTCTTTAGATACATAATGCGGACGTAACCTCAAGTCGATTCTTTATGTTAGGCTCTTCTGGTTATTTTTTAGGCAAGTGAATGGAAGGGGTTATTGTCTGTGTTGTCCAAGCATTTATTATTAATTTTAAGCTTGTAATTACTTTCACATTTAGTAGATTAGGATCATGTTGATGTCAATGTTTCTTCTTTGTATTATTCTTTCTCGTTTTCGGTTAAATAAGACTTTTTGCTAGACTTGTCAAACTTTTTAGATTTGTTGGCATTTTGATTCTTTCATATGTGGTAGATCTGTTGTCTTCTACTCCCTCCGTCCCATATTGTTTGGACTTTTTCGATATTTGTTTCAGTTTTCAATCGCTTGTATCTTTCAACATGAATCTCCAACAATATGCAATATGGATCTTGTTTGATAGTTCTCGATTAGATCTATAATACAAAGTTTTCAAAATTATAAAAAATATCATAAATTTGGAGATATAAAAGTTTAAAGAACGGTGCGAATATCGAAAAAGGTCAAATAATATGGGACGGAGGGAGTATTATTTTAAGGATGCACCACTAGTGCAACTCTGCATTACCAAAAAGTGCTAGACCTCGTGTCTTATTGACACAATCCAAAATATGGTTCAACTTCCATAGCGGTATATTTAACAATTCAAACCAACCACCAAATATTGTCCTATTAGTATTTTTATGCTTTTGGCTGATGAGGAACAAAGTAGTCTTAAACTGAAAAATCGATAGAGTGTTGCTTTTGCAAGACAAAATATGAAAGAATTTGTCATAATGCTCCTAGGCATTTGTTTGACATGAATAATTTCAAAAACAAGATTGTCTTACTGGATATGCATCTTATGAAAAAACTGAATTTCTAATATTGTAATCTGTAGAAGTCTACCGGGGAAATGTAGTTTAATCCTACAGTGGCATCAGAGGGTTTTGTTTCTGGTACTCTAGTTGAACTCTTTGACCCTTTCATCATTCTCTCTTGCTTAGAGATTGTTATCGAAACTAGTAGTCTTATTAGAATTGTTCAGCACATGCGAAGAACTAAGATTTGACCCCCCATCATTGGAAGGCTCGAGCATAGGATTGATGAATATTTACTGGTACACACGATGGTGGGCTATTAGAGCTCATGTAATCTTGTTTCCTGGTTGAATATTACCTTTTATTCATATGCTTTTGACCTTGCCCTTTGTTAATGTTCTTTTGAGTTGAGATCTTCAATGACTTGCAGGAATTCTCCCTGCCAACGTGTAGAAAGAATTGAAGATATTCATCCTAATATGACTGTACAGGTATTGGACAATATAATGTTCCTTTTTCTTTCCTTCCCTCCCCCAAGATGTAACTACCTCATTTTTTTGTTCCTCCGGTGTAGTTACAGCCATCTCTATGCCCACCCAAAAAAGATAGAGGAACCTTTATAAAAGGGCAATCTGAATCATGTTTCTCCAAAGATGTGATTTTAGAGCTCTGTTATTAAAGCATCCGACTCAAAACCAATTGACAATGAATGGAGAGGCCGTCTAGGCTCACATAGTAGTTTTGGAGGTTATCCAATGTGGGACAAATCAATCGAGAGAGCCTTGTCCAAAAGTCTCTGAAAGCCTAGCTCTAATACCATGTTAAAGTATCAACTCAAAACCAATTGGTAATGAGTGAAGAGGCCGCTCAGCTCATATACTAGCTTTGGAGGTTATAATTAATTAATGTGGGACAAGCTCTAAATAGCTCCATTGTTGTAGTTCTTCTGCTCTCCTACCGATGGAATTTTATTCATTGGTGCAAACCTAATACTCCATTGAGAAACTTTTTGAGAGAGAACACTCCCAATAGGGATACAACAAAGTCTAGCTCTTGATATTCTTTCTTTAAAATGATAAATCTATTTAATGAAGACTCTAGACACCTATTTATAGACCCACTAGCACTAAGGACACAAAATGATATAACGACAATAGTGCTCCTACTATACATCATGCGACTAAGGACACTTACTAAAATGCTAATGACAAGATAAAAGTGACTACATCATTTATTTATTTATTTTCTTCCTATGTCTAGAGAAAATGTATATTTTTGCGAATTGGATTGAAATGTACTTAAACATTACCCTATCCTTACTTTGGTTTAGATTGTCTCGAGCAGAATTCATAAAAGTTAGCTTCCAAACTATACTTTGGTACCTTTCTACATAATTTGAAGGGTGAGTTAGTAGTGTACACTCCAACAGACTCTACAAATTCTCGGGTTTTATCACTTTATATCTTTAATAATTTAAGAACTGATTGACCTTCCTTTTCGGATATTGCAATCTGTTGTATAAATCTGTTTATACATGTAAAAAGGGAAATGTTTAAAATATAAAATCATTTTCTCAAAAATTTGTGGAACTCATGTTGAGATAAAAAGAAATATGGGAGAGTGGAAAAAGTTTTGAAAATTTAGTGGGAAAAAAACCCAAGAACAATTACTATGTATAGGCAATATAAGTGACAAAAGGATAAAAATAATTTATAAACATTCAAATTATACCAATTTCCAATAGTCAGCATGAGAAGATACAAATTCTTTTTCTGGAATTTCAGTGAAAAGTGAAAACAAATAGAATTTAAGTAAGCCTAAAACTTGAAGAAAACCAACATTATAACAAAGAAAAATAAAAAGTAATCGTTAAAAGAATAACAAAATTGTTCTTTAACATTTGAAGGTGGTTACTTGTCAAAGCATTCAACTTAATACCAATTGGGAAAGAGTGGAGAGGCTGCTCAGGCTCATATACTAGTTTTGGACGAAATAATTAACCAATGTGGGACAAACTCCAACACTCCCCCGCACGTGCGACCCTTGACTCGCACGTGGAGAAGTAAACAAACGATCCTTTAACACATGGATCTCAACAAACAACGGAGCACTCAAGGCACAAACAAGGGAAGAAAAATTCTTCGAAACAATAGGCCATAGTTTATATTAAATTGTTAGCTACCAACTCAACTAAAAGCTTAAACTATTTGAGAGAGGGGTAACTTTATTAGTTACATCTTTAACACACCCCCTCACATGTAGCCAAGCTCTCCTCCATAAGCGGGCCAAACATGTGTAAATATTTTAACATTAGGTAGGTGGTAAGATTCGAACACAGAATTTATTAAGCATCCACCTCAAAATCAATTGGCAATGAGTGGAGAGGCCCGCTCAGACTCATATACTAGTTTGGAGGTTATAAATAACCAATGTGGGACAAATTCCAATACTCCCCCGCATGTGCGACCCCCGACTCGCATGTGGGGAGGCCAACAAAGGATCCGGAACGTGCAACTACGGCACAAATAAAGGAGAAAAGCCTCCGAAAACCTAGCTCTGATACCATGTTAAAGCATCCAACTCGATACCAATTGGCAAAGAGTGGAGAGACCGCCCATGCTCATATACTAGTTTTGGAGGAAATAATTAATCGACGTGGGACAAACTCCAACATTACTCAACCTTAAAATTTGTAAGTAGAAGAGAGAAATTTGAAGGTTGACTTTTGAGGGTTTTGCTGGGGCTCCTAAAACATGACTGAACCTTCAAATCTCTTAATTTTTGACATTTGCTAACCTCTTCTGGAGATGCTCTTGTCTGTTTAAAGGCAGCATGATGCTTATGTTCTGCCAATATTTTTCTTCCTGTCCTTCCAGCTTCGTAGTTTGGTTTGTGGAGAATATCAGGTTCATTTCAATTTTCAATAGTTGTGATAGAAAATTTTAGTTGTCACATTTTTGGGTGCTATTAAGACAGCTCGTACTGTCTAACATGCCGTGACTTATTCTGCTAGGAACTGCAAGGAAAGATCATTCATTTAAACAGTTAAGGACAGGACTCACAATACAAAAAGCTTAGCAACATATTTAGTAAACTCATGGCTATCTCCCAGTGCTGGCTGCAGTTTAGGAAGTCAAATGGTAGTGCCTCTCAAAGAAGGTCCAGCTATACATTGCTTGGCAGATGGCGACATTTCGAATCTGGATTTACTCTTTTTTCTTATTGTATGCTGGTTCATGTTCCAACAATGCATTTAAATATCCATTCTAATTTCTTACGTAATCTTAGCAGTGTTATGTCTAAAGCTGACCAGTGTTATTTTCTGTCTATTGTTATTGGTACTTACCCTGTTCTCAAGTATGCATGTTTAGTTCCTTAGTTTTTTTATTTGTTTTGTCTTGGATTCAAACAGGGATATGTTAAGAACGTTACGCCAAAAGGATGCTTCATTATGCTTTCTCGGAAGCTTGATGCGAAAATCCTTCTCTCAAACTTGTCAGACGGCTATGTCGAGAATCCCGAGAAAGACTTCCCCATTGGGAAACTTCTTGTTGGCAAGTAAGGATATTCGGTTTTAATACTCTTGGATAGATATTAAGTTAATGAAGTATTCTGAGACAGCACACATGCAGGGTGGCATCTGTGGAGACTTTGTCTAAGCGAGTTGAAATCACCCTTAAGACACCAGGTGCAAGTGATGCACAAAAATCTCAATTTTTTAAGAGTCTCAAAGTTGGAGGCATTGTTTGTGGCCGGATTAAGCGCATTGAGAGATATGGTCTGTTTATCACTATTGATAACACAAACATGGTAAGTAATTTGACAATTCTACGTAGAAAAGTTTCTTGCAATAACCAAACATGTTTGTGAATTGGAATATGATTGGGGTTTTCCTGCAATTTCATAAGCCACGAATTAACTCATTTCAACATCTGGCCTTCTACTGTGATCGTATTAAGCGTTTTAGTATGGTCATCACATTTGTTTGAATCCACCAATCTAGCCTACAGGACTTGTTTATTGGTGGGTTCACACCTTTTCTATAGGCTTTATATGATTATCATATGATAGTATGCTCAGGAAGTGGAGGGAATGTTAGTTTGGGTTTGATGATTGTGTTGTTCTTTTACCTAGGTTGGATTATGCCATGTTTCAGAGCTTTCTGATGATCATGTTGACAACATTGAATCTAAATACAAAGCTGGGGAGAGGGTCACCGTAAAGGTTTTGAAGGTACACACATTTCATCTAAGAAGCCTTGTAGGGAGAAGTATTATTTTTCGTCGGTATATTCTTCTATAACTGCACTGTCAATCAATTGGGAGTTATTCCTCTTTCTAGCATTCTAGACTCCGAGGATTTATACCTCCATAAATGAATTATTTCTCCGGTTAAATGACTAAAAAGTTACAGCTACTGTAGAGTTTCTGCCGTTTGAGCAACTGTCTCTCAGCACGTAAGCTGTAGTTTTGATTATAGTTTCCTTCTATTCTTCTACTCGATGTTAGGTGGATGAGGAGATGCATCGAATTACTCTTGGGATGAAGGATTCGTATTTTGAGGGCAATGATGAGATTCAAGCTCCTTCAAAGCAAAACTCTGATGATGAGGTGGTCGGAAATGACCACATAGAGTTCGATCAGTTAACTTTGTTGCCGGAGAGCGGCTCATCTGGGATTCAGAATTTGGCTATTGATTTTGGAAATGGGGAGCATCCCATTCTTGCTGATGTAGAAGCAAGGGCTTCCATTCTTCCACTTGAGGTCCCTCTTGATGATATAGAGAGCTCTGGCATGGATGACGTTCTATCTCATGATAAAGAGCTTGTAGATTCTGTAGACACCGAAGATGAAAAGAGCAAGAGACGAGCAAAGAAGAAAGCAAACGAAGAAAGGTAATTCCATTTTCAGATATCATTTTCCAGTGTTCACGGTTTTCATAGTAAAAACGGAAGTGTTCTGCACAGGGAGCGAGAAATTAGTGCTGCTGAACAAAGGCTAGTAGAGAAAGATATTCCGAGAAGTGCTGATGAATTTGAGAAAATGGTTAGAAGTTCCCCCAATAGCAGCTTTGTTTGGATAAAGTACATGGCCTTCATGCTCTCTTTGGCCGATGTTGAGAATGCTCGCTCTGTTGCCGAGAGGTACTGTAGCTCTGATTTCTCTGATTTCAGTTTTCTCTTTCAAAACAAATTGTTTGCTGTGCTTTGTTTTTTTGAAATTCTCATTTCATGAGAATTTTTTGTAGCAAAACATAAATTTTGGTGGTCACTTTATATCTTCACAGGGAATGTTACGAAAAAGATACTGTAAGAAAGCATTACCAGGCTTATTAGCCTCCTTATGACATTGTGTCATTTTAACTGGAAAAAATGGAGAGGGAGAAGAAAAATGCTATTAATGGGGTGATTTTCTTCTTTCATCAGTGTTCACAAGATTGTTTTCAGTAGAACTAGGAGCACTTGTTGAGATTGACTTAAGAATAACTGGGATTTGGGAAAAAGGCTTGTTTAAGTTGAGTTGAGATTGCCTTTTATCTTCTGAAATATGTCAGTTATTCCTTTAAATTCATCTTTTGTTTTTCTATTCTGAAGGGCTTTGAAGACAATAAACATCAGAGAAGAATCTGAGAAGTTGAATATATGGGTGGCTTACTTTAATCTGGAGAACGAATATGGAAATCCTCCAGAGGTAAAGATAAATTTTTTGTTCTTTGCATCTATATCATAGTTGCTTCATCATTGGCATTCAGATAGTTTTAAGAGTTCCTTGTTTTAATTTTTCTTCAGGAGGCTGTTGAGAAATTATTTCACAGAGCTCTGCAGTATTGTGATACCAAAAAGGTGCACCTGGCGCTATTGGGAATGTATGAAAGGACTGAACAGCACAAGTTAACTGATGAGCTTCTCAACAAGATGATGAGAAAATTCAAGCATTCGTGCAAGGTATTATTCATGGGTACCCACCCTAAAGGGATGCCATCAACTGATCAAGCTTTCCATCTGAAATAATACATTATTTTGCAATCTTTTAGGTTTGGTTACGGCGCATTCAGTGGCTCTTGAAGCAAAATAAGGATGAAGTCCAATCAGTTGTAAAACGTGCTATTCTATGCCTTCCACGCCATAAGCACATTAAGTTCCTCTCACAAACAGCTATCCTTGAGTTCAAGTGTGGGGTTCCTGATAGAGGGCGATCCATCTTTGAGGGAATGCTTCGGGAATATCCAAAGAGAACTGATTTGTGGAGCATTTATCTTGATCAGGTAAATCACTTTCTCTTGTTTTAACATTTGATCGAACATTTTGAAGTGTCAGTAAAGTTTGTTTTTAAACATAACAGGAGATTCGAGTTGGTGATGAAGATATGATTCGCGCCTTATTTGAGAGGGCAATAAGTTTGACCCTTCCTCCTAAGAAGATGAAGGTTTGTACAACTGATTGATTCTTTGATCCATTATTCCATTTCTCTCCCTGTAGGTCAAGGATCCTCCGCAACCGACACTATATGTACCCACGTAGGCACGTACCATGTCACTCTCATGCTCTCAGCCACTGGATTACTCCCTGTGTCTCAAATTGTTGGTCCTTTTTGGTAACCGTGCCACAATAATAATAATAATAATAATAATAATAAAAGGTGATGTATTTTGTTGAATAATTTTTGAATGTTTATAAGCTGTTCAAAAGTTATAGTTGAGATCTTCTGAACTCATAAACACTGTTCAAAAGTTATAATTGAGATCTTCTGAACTCTATCAAAGAACTAAATGACGAATATACAGTTATTTTTTTCAATTGAATTATTGACATGACTACTCAGAAAGGACCACACCTGAGGGCAGAGGAGTATGTTTTAAGATTCCCATGTTTTGAGATTACCACACGATCCTATGGCCTTGGTACATGGGTAGGTAACATACACAATTGGGTACAGAGGACCTTGGCTCTTTCCTTTCTGCTGAACACGTTTTAGATTCGTTCAACGGTGGGCTTAACAATTCACATGACTGCTTTGGTTTTTGTGAATGCAGTTCTTATTCAAAAAGTATCTTGAGTATGAAAATTCTCTTGGGGATGAAGAAAGGATTGAATCTGTTAAGCGGAAAGCGATGGAGTATGTTGAGAGTGCTCTTGCTTGATCTATATTTCTTTTGTGGGTGAGTTCCCCGCTGATGCAAACGAACCAGAATCAGGTGTTTACCCTGATTCAGTCTGAAGTAGTTCGAAGTCCAAGTGTGCTGAAGAACTCTGATTGAACTAATGAGATAATCTATTCCATTGGAAAAGCGCTGCAGTGGGAGACCAGTGTATAATTATAGTGTCATCTCAACCACGACGGGAGAGAAATGGCATGAAATTTTGTTTCTATTTATTAACTTTGGTCGCAATTGAGGTTTGGGTGACACAGGAGAGAGAAATAGATGCTACAGATGTGAAATGTATTTTTCTTAGTTTTGTGTTAGTTGTTGGGGTAGATTAATCAATTTTGTTCCTTGGCTTGTTTTTCTTTGGTGAAACTGTGTAATCATGTTGAGGAATAATGCAATAACACAATATCCCCTCTTTCATATTGTGTACCTGCTAACATGGAGGCTTCAGGTTTGGGTGTGTTCAGGTCTATACGTCTGCATTTTCACATTTGTGTTCTTATCCTTGGTGTTTTCATGAAATTTGTTTTCTGAGAAGGGTGGGTGAAAGCTCAGAACTTAGGAATCCAATCTGTGATTTTTTTGGAATTTGGAATTTTGATCAAACGAATTATCAGACCGGATTTTGATAATTCCGGTAATTGGATACGGATTGGATTTATATCGGATCTGGTCCATTAAAAGGCCTACTAAAGACCTAGCTCGGGGAAAGACTAGCCCTTACCACTTGGTTTAAGCTTTGGCTTCTTGTTGCAAGTCTTGTTCATTTCTCAACAATCTGATTAGTGAGTTTTTGATTAGCATCGAATTGGACTGAATATTGAAGGGAAATTAATATTAGGTGCTTGGTTAAAAACTTCTACTCCCAATCGGATATATAATCTCTCAAAGAAAGTGCAAATTATACCATGATGGCATGGTAGTATTATTAGTCTTAGTACTATTATTTCACAAGATTATATATCGTACGTGATTATATATCGCTCCACTACTAGTCCTACCATAGAAACTTCACCCTCATTCCCATCATGCAAATAGGCCATTAGTGCAAAATGTTATGTTTGTCATGCCATTTTAGACAGCGCTTAAATGTAATTTCGAATTGGAGAAAATTAACTTTTAACCCCATTAAACAAAATTCGCAGAGTTGCCACTGTCAATCGGAACTCGACACCTCTATCGGTCTCAAGTTTGTTTGGGGCTCATACAACAATTTTTTAAACAACTACTCCCATTCCTCAAAAGAAGTAAAGATAATGAGCAAATTCCTACTCAATCAAGGACAAGAACTTTCTTCAAAACATGTAAGAGCAAAGGGTAAGCTGTTAGATGGGGAAAATGGCCTTGTGCTTTCAGTATTCTCACCCTAGCATGCCCACCAAGCTTCTTCTTCAAGTAATAAGCAATAAACTCGGGGACAATAACGTCTTTCTTGGATTGTATTATGGTGGACGGCACATGAACTTGCGGCAAAACTCTTCTTAGATCACTTAAAAACACAGTTTTCGCAACGCTTAGCGCGATCTTGGGTTTCATTCTTCCTAAGCTGGTTTCAAACTCAGTTATGGCAAGGCTGTTATTGACGCCGATGGCTAGCGGGGTGAATGCTCGAACCCATGCTGAGAAATTTTTGTGTATGGTGTTGAAGATTGTGTTGAGTTCCTCTTTGTTGAAGCCTCCATCATATTTACTAGCATTGAGGTACCTAAATAACATGGTAGAATAGGAAAACTCAAAAGGAGAAGTATTGGCCTTATGCTTTTGCTTTGTTTCTTGTTTGGAAGTGATTATTAAGAAATTAGGGAAGGAGAATTCGTAGAAAATGACAAAAAAAAAAAAGTAAGACTGACAGTGAGAATTAAGACAAGGGTGCAAACCTATGACTCCAAAACAAATAGTTGGGCGCAGGTATGTGGCCCTGAACACACCTGAACCGACGAACCATAAATAAATAAATAGTTGATTAATGTACCTTTTATTACAAAATGTCACCATCGCATCATTTTTGCACTAAAAAATTGTAAGCATAAATTCTTGCGAATCGTAAATCTTTCTTCTTAAGAGAAGGGTTGCAAACCTATCACTCAGATCTAAAATAAGTACTCCAGCCAGTTTATCTTGTAACGTCCTTTATTACAAAAATGTTAGGTGTACAATAATAGTTAGTGTATTTTTCTGAAAGAAGAGAAGGGTTTTATCAAGAGAGAGGAGAAAAATCAAATAATAGTGTTGACCGTTGAGTTTTTTCGTTTTATGTTTTCCCTTTCCCTCCATATACTCAATTTTTTAACCAAACACACCCTTACTGAGAGAATTACTAGGAAACTCAAGATCTTTAATGTACATACATATACAGTTTCTCAAACGTACCTTCGGCTCACTCACTGGAGATTTTATTACTCATTAACTTCAGAAATTTAAGATTAGTCAAGGTGCGCATAAGCTGACCCGGACATTTAGTTATTAAAAGCAAACTGAGTATATGGTTACAGAAGAGTAGTACTTGAGAGAGAATATGGTTACAGAAGAGTAGTACTTGAGAGAGAGAGAGAGAGAGAGAGAGAGAGAGAACCTCGGAGAGCCACTGAGAAGGAAAAGGTGTTGAAAAAGGTCAGGTCTCTTAGTGGAAGCCAAGCATCCAATCATGGC
>BPLS01000663.1:138370-160934 GCA_019656275.1 Rhododendron kiyosumense
AGTGATAATAAGTGAAGAGAGATAGAAAAAATAGTATTAAAAAATGTGTAGAGAGAAAAATGAGATGAGATAAGATTTTTTTTTTTTTTTTTTTTGAATATGATGAGATAAAATAGGGCAAATTTCACTAACCTCCCCTGGGGTTTCTTACATAAACAGATACCTCCCCTGAGATTTCTGAACTAACACTAACCTCCCATCTATTTCTGACACAGCAAAAAGGGACCCCCTGCGGGTTACATTTCAGAAAATGTTAAATTTTATTCGAAAAAAATTGTTCAAAATTTCGGATCATTACAGTGATGGTGTCCGGACCATTGAATAATTTTTCCTATGTCCGAATTAATTCAATTACTAGTACTGGACTACAAGCTTCTTTGGTCCCCACTCTCTATTATTTTGTGCTCCAGTTCTCGCTGAAAGTAAAATACTCCAGTTTTGTTTAAAAGGCAAAACTCTTTGTGCCGCATTGATGAGGAAAGAGAAACGACTGATGGGTGAAAGAAAAAGTTTGAGAGGTCAGGGAAAGTGTAGGGGCGTGTCCCAACCAGTTTGGTTGGGACCAGTTTGGTCCAGTTAAGATTGAATGTGGACTTTTTTTGGGCTCATAAAAATAATCGAAACCGTTCACCTTTTAGAGCACATCAAGAACATTGACCACACTAAAAATCATATTGATCGGATATGGTTTGACATGATTTCGAAATGCATTAAGTTTGTAAAAATAAAACTGTGCAACACTGGATTGCAACCCATTTGACACAATTATTTGAAGATTAATACATTTCGAAAACATATCGAATGATATCCGATCAATGTGATTTTTAACTTGATTAACATTCTCAAAAATCTCTAACAAATGAACAATTCCAATCATTTTATGGGCTTACAATCAATCTTAACAATACCAAACTAGTCCCAACCCAAACTAGATGGGATACGATTCCTAAAGGATAGACCAGCCACGTTCGTCGAGGTCGAGGACAACCTAGACTTTGGGATTGTGTAGGGCTACAGCGTTTATAACAGCTTTTTCTAGAATTGAAAAGCTGTCCGAAATTAACCTGAGGTTGTACATGAGCTTGGGCTACATGCCAGTCAAAACTTCGGAGTATTACAAACTACAACATCAGGTCAGGAAGTTCTCATCTTTGGAAGCAATGTCTCTCATGTTATTTGGTTCTCATTTGTAAAAGTTATTTTTGATGTAATGAGTGATAATAAGTGAAGAGAGATAGAAAAAAGATATTGAAAAATGTGTAGAGAGAAAAATGAGATGAGATAAGGTTTTATTTTATTTTTTGAATATGATGAGATAAGATAGGGAAAATTTCATTAACCTCCCCTGAGATTTCTAAAGTAACACTAACCTCCCTTTGTTTTCTGTCACAGCAAAACAGAACCCCTGCTGTTACTTTTCAGAAAATGATAAATTTTATTTGAAAAAAATTGTCCAAAATTTCGGATCGTTACAGTGATGGTGTTCGGACCATTGAATAATTTTTCCTATTTCTGAATTAATTCAATTACTATCACTGGACTACAAGCTTCTTTGGTTCCCACTCTCTACTCTTTTGTGCTCAAGTTCTCTCTGAATGTAAAATACTCCAGTTTTGTTAAAAGGCAAAACTCTCTGCGCCGCATTGATGGGGAGAGAGAAACGACTAATGGGTGAAAGAAAAGGCTTGAGAGGTCAGGGAAAGTATAGGGGCGTATCCCAACCAGTTAAGGTTGATTGTGGGTCTTTTTTGGGCTCACAAAAATATTCGGAACCGTTCAACTTTTAGAGCACATCGAGAACATTGCCCACGCTAAAAATCACGTTGATCGGATATAGTTGACATGATTTCGAAATACATTAAGGCCTCAATTGATTCGCGGACTAAAAATGATGGGATTAACAGTCTTGGGTTTAATAGTCCCTGGATTATTTGTCCTGGATTAATTTCATCCCTAATTTCACCCAATCTCATGTTTGATTTGTGTGGGATTAATTATGGGATAAGGAATATTTTTTTAAAAAAATATTCACGAAGGAGCCACGGAAGGGTTCCCTCGATTTGTGAGTTTGGTTTAAGGAAACCAAGGCACAAATGAGGCACGGAAGGGTTCCGTCGATTAGTGGCTTCGGCTTTGAAAAATCGAGGCACGAAAGGTTTCCGTCTGTTCGTCGGTTCGACATTAGGAAACCGAAGCACGAAGGAGGCACGGAAGGGCTCCCTCGATTCGTGGGTTCGGTTTAAGGAAACCAAGGCACGAATGAGGCACGGAAGGGTTCCATCGATTCGCGGGTTCGGCTTCAGAAAACCGAGGCACGAATGAGGCACAGAAGAGTTTCGTCGGAAGGGTTCCGTTGGTTCATGGGTTTGACTTGAGGAAACCGAGGCACGAAGGAGGCACAGAAAATGCTCCATTTATTCGTGGGTTTGACTTCGGGAAACTAAAGCACAAAGGAAGCACAGAAGGGTTCCATCGATTTGTGGGTTCGGCTTTTGGAAATGGAGACACGAAGGAGACACGGAAGGGTTCCGTCGGTTCGTGGGTTCAACTTCGAAAAAAATTGTCGAAAATTTTGAATCGTTACAGTGATGGTATCCGGACCGTTTAATAATTTTTCCTATGTCTAAATTAATTCAATTACTAGTACTAGACTATAAGCTTCTTTGGTTCCCACTCTTTACTCTTTTGTGCTCCAGTTCTCTCTAAATGTAAAATACTCCAGTTTTGTTAAAAGGCAAAACTCTCTGCGCCGCATTGATGAGGAGAGAGAAACGACTAATGGGTGAATGACAAGGCTTGAGAGGTCAGGGAAAGTATAGGGGCGTATCCCAACCAGTTTAGTTGGGACCAGTTTGGTCGAGTTAAGGTTGGTTGTGGGCCTTTTTGGGGCTCACAAAAATAATCGGAACCGTTCAACTTTTAGAGCACATCGAGAACATTGCCCATGCTAAAAATCACGTTGATCGGATATAGTTTGACATGATTTCGAAATACATTAAGGCCTCAATTGATTCGTGGACTAAAAATGATGAGATTAATAGTCTTGAGATTAATAGTCCCTGGATTATTTTTTTTGGATTAATTTCATCCCTAATTTCACATAATCTCATGTTTGATTTGCGTGGGATTAATTATGGGATAAGGAATATTTTTTATAAAAAAAATTCACGAAAGAGCCACGAAAGGGTTCCCTCGATTTGTGGGTTTGGTTTAAGGAAACCAAGGCACGAAAGGGCTCCGTCGATTCGTGGCTTTAGCTTCGGAAAACCGAGGCACGGAAGGGTTCCGTCGATTCATGGGTTCGGCTTTGGGAAACCGAGGCACGAAGGAGGCACGAAAGGGTTCCATGGATTCGTGAATTCGGCTTCAGGAAACTGAGGCACGAAAGAGGCACAGAAGAATTTCGTCAAAAGGGTTCCGTTGGTTCATGGTTCGCCTTGAGGAAACCGAGGCACGAAGAAGGCACGGAAGGGCTCCATTTATTCGTGGGTTTGACTTCGAGAAACTGAAGCACGAAAGAAGCACGGAAGGGTTCCGTCAATTTGCAGGTTCGGGCTTCAGAAAATCGAGGCACGAAGCAGACACGGAAGGGTTCCGTCGGTTCGTGAGTTCATCTTCGAAAAAAATTGTCCAAAATTTCGGATCGTTACAGTGATGGTGTCCGGACCATTGAATAATTTTTTCTATGTCTGAATTAATTCAATTACTAGTACTGGACTACAAGCTTCTTTGGTTCTCACTCTCTACTCTTTTGTGCTCCAGTTCTCTCTGAATGTAAAATACTCCAGTTTTGTTTAAAAGGCAAAACTCTCTGCGCCGCATTGATGAGGAGAGAGAAACGATTGATGGGCGAAAGAAAAGGCCTGAGAGGTCAGGGAAAGTATAGGGTCGTACCCCAACCAGTTTGGTTGGGACTAAATTAGTCCAGTTAAGGTTGATTGTGGGTCTCTCACAAAAATAATCGGAACGGTTCACCTTTTAGAGCACATCGAGAACATTGCCCACGCTAAAAATCACGTTGATTGCATATAGTTTGACATGATTTCGAAATGCATTAAGGTCTCAATTGATTCGTGGACTGAAATGATGGGATTAACAGTCTTGGGATTAATAGTCCCTGGATTATTTGTCTTGGATTAATTTCACCCAATCTCATGTTTGATTGCGTGGGATTAATTATGGGATAAGGAATATATTTTAAAAAAAAAAATCACGAAGGAGGCACGGAAGGGTTCCCTCAATTTGCGGGTTTGGTTTAAGGAAACCAAGGCACGAATGCGGCACGTAAAAGTTCCGTCGATTCGTGTCTTCGGCTTCGAAAACCGAGGCACAGAAGGATTTTGTCAGTTCGTGGGTTCAGCTTCGGGAAACCGAGGCACAAATGATGCCCGCAAGGGCTCCCTCGATTCGTGGGTTTGGTTTAAGGAAACAAGGCACGAATGAGGCACGGAAGGGTTCTATCGATTCATGGGTTCGGCTTCAAAAAACCGAGGCACGAATGAGGCACAGAAGAGTTTCGTCGAAAGGGTTCCCTTAGTTCATGGGTTCGACTTGAGAAAACCGAGGCACGAAGAAAGCACGGAAGGGCTCCATGTATTCGTGGGTTAGACTTCTGGAAACTGAAGCACGAAAAAAGCACGGAAGGGTTCCGTCGATTTACGGCTTTGGCTTTAGAAAATCAAGGCATGAAGCAGACACGGAAGGGTTCCGTCAGTTCGTGGGTTCAGGTTCGAAAAAAATTGTCCAAAATTTCGAATCGTTATAGTGTTGGTGTCCGGACCATTGAATAATTTTTCCTATGTCTGAATTAATTCAATTACTAGTACTGGACTACAAGCTTCGTTGGTTCCCACTCTCTACTCTTTTGTGCTCCAGTTCTCTCTGAATGTAAAATACTCCAGTTTTGTTTAAAAGGCAAAACTCTCTGCGCCGCATTGATGAGGAGAGAGAAACGACTGATGGGCGAAAGAAAAGGCCTGAGAGGTCAGGGAAAGTATAGGGGCGTACCCCAACCAGTTTGGTTGGGACTAGTTTGGTCCAGTTAAGGTTGATTGTGGGCCTCTCACAAAAATAATCAGAATGGTTCACCTTTTAGAGCTCATCGAGAACATTGCCCACGCTAAAAATCACGTTGATCGGATATAATTTGACATGATTTTGAAATGCATTAAGTTTGTAAATATAAAAGTGTGCAACACCGGATTGCAACCCATTTGGCACAATTATTTGAAGATTAATACATTTCAAAACATATCGAATGATATCCAATCAATGTGATTTTTAACTTGATCAACGTTCTTAAAAAGCTCTAAAAAATGAACTATTCCGATCATTTTATGGGCCTACAATCAATCTTAACTTGACCAAACTGGTCCCAACCCAAACTGGATGGGATACGACTGCTAGAGGATAGACCAGCCACGTCCGTCAAGGACACCCTGGACTTGGGGATTGTGTAGGGCTACAGCGTTTATAGCAGTTTTTTTCTAGAATTGAAAAGCTGTCAGAAATTAATCGGAGGTTGAACGTGAGCTTGGGCTACACGGTACCCATCAAAACTTTGGAGTATTACAGGCTACAACATTAGGTCAAGAAGTTCTCTTCTTTGGAAGCAACGTCCCTCACCTTATTTGAGAAATGAGAAGGAAAAGTGGGAAAGCTTCTCCGATGGTGAGTCGACCCAATCAGCGAGTCCTGACCCGTTTGGACCAACCTTGAGGACTTGAGCTTAAATATGAATCTTTCGAGTCTGATTAGGCGTGAGATAAGGTGGAAAGTAGAGAAATTGGGGAAGAGGGGAGAGGTTCTCGTTTTTGGGTTTGATTGGGTTCACGGGTTTAGATGATCTGCATGCACATGGTGGGAGGAGAGAGACGATTTGAGGGTAATTTGGGGTAGATGTATAGATATACTTGATATGGGTACCCAAACGTCGGTGGTGGTGATCGACGATGGTGGTGGGGGTGTTCCTTCCAGATCTGGTTATGCGGGATCAAAAAACACTGAAATTGTTCCTTCTTATTGTAATTCATTTTGGGCTGCAGGTTGGGGGTTGGGTCTGAGGCTGAGTTCGGGGTTCCAAGAAAACGTAGACTTACTGTAGATTCAGTTATACTTCTTCTTTTTTCAAAACCAAGTGGCATTTTTTTGCCATTTCCACATCAACCACCATTTTCCATCATAGGTTTGATAGAAGGATAACATTGAAATCAGTTAGAAACTATAAGGGTAAAATTGAAACCAAAAAATTTAGAGGGACGAAATTGAAATCGAGCCTATTTTATAAGGATCAAATAAGTAGATAAGCCAATTTTTTTTTCCTGCTGTTCATTTTTAGTGTGTTCATCATAATGTCAGAATAATTCTGGTCTCTTCAAGTATATATTGCAAGAATTGTCTATTTTTTGTCTTCCAAAACGAATTCATTGTCTAGATTTTTATAGATTCTAAACTACACTCTAGATCCTATGAGGGATACCACACGGTGCTACCGTGTGGGACTCCCCTTTTTCAAGAAAATTTCGATGATTCGAGCAGCTCAAAGTGTGCAGAACGTGATTTTAAGGGTACCTATAGGAAATCAACAAAAAAAATGATCAGGAAGGGATTAATTCGAGCATTTTTTAATGAACTGTTCAATAAAAAACTATTCGGATCAAATCCTTCCCAATCATTTTTTTTTTCTGATTTCTTGCAGGTACACTTAAAATCACGTTCTGATCACTTTAAGCGGCTTGGATCATCGAAATTGACTCGAAAAAGGGGAGTCCCGCACGGTAAGGCTGTGTGGGATCCCTCATAGGATCTGGACTCTTCAAAACTATTCCTTTTGTTGTCTCTGTAGCAACTGCAACTTACTTTTGGAGAAGCTTGTAATATCAGTGGAGTTAGGTTAGGAATGATGAATGGTGGTGGTGGGGAAGCTAATAATATTGGTGGAGTTAGGTTAGGAAGGATGGGTGGTGGTGGGACTGGTAATCTTCTAGCACATCCTGCTGCAATGGCTCTTTATGGGGTTGTTCGTTCAGATGTAGCACCATATGGTCGAGGTATGTGTTTTGGTGGCATGAGTTTTGATGGCCTCAATTTTGGCGGAATGGTTCCAATGGATGCACGGAGTGGTGGAGGCATGAGTTTTTGTGGCCTGGGCTTTGGTGGCATGGTTCCAGTGGATGCACGGAATTGTGGATGCATGGGTTTGATGGCCTGAGTTTTGGTGGCATGGTTTCAATGGATGCACGGAGTGGTTGAGGCATGGATTTTGATGGTCTGGGTTTTGGTGGCCTAGATTTTGGTGGCATGGTTCCAGTGGATGCACGGAGTGGTGGAGGCATGGGTTTTGATGGCATGGGTTTTGGTGGCATGGGTTTTGATGGCCTAGGTTTTGGTGGCATGGTTCTAGTGGATGCACGGAGTGGTGAAGGCATGGATTTTGGTGGCATGGGTTTAGATGGGTTGGGTTTTGGTGGCATGGTTATAGTGGATGCACGGAGTTGTAGAGGCATGGGTTTTGGTGGCATGGGTTTTGATTACCTGGGTTTTAGTAGCCTGGGTTTTGGTTGCATGGTTCCAGTGGATGCACGGAGTGGTTGAGGCATGGATTTTGGTGGCATGGGTTTAGATGGCCTGGGTTTTGGTGGCATGGTTCTAGTGGATGCACGGAGTTGTGGAGGCATGGGTTTTGATGACCTGGGTTTTAGTAGCCTGGGTTTTGGTGGCATGGTTCCAGTGGATGCACAGAGTGGTTAAGGCATGGGTTTTAGTGGCATGGGTTTTGATGGTCTAGGTTTCATGGGTTTTGGTGGCATGGATTTTGATGACCTAGGTTTTGGTGGCATGGTTCCAATGGATGCACGGAGTGGTGGTGGCATGGGTTTTGGTGGCATAGGTTTTGATGGTCTGGGTTTTAGTGGCCTGGGTTTTGGTGGCCTAGATTTTGGTGGCATGGTTCCAGTGGATACACGGAGTGGTGGAGGCATGGGTTTTGATGGCCTGGGTTTTGGTAGCATGGTTCCAGTGGATGCACAGAGTGGTGGAGGCATGGGTTTTGGTGGCATGGGTTTTGATGGCCTGGGTTTTGGTTGCATGGTTCCAGTGGATACACAGAGTGGTGGAGGCATGGGTTTGGTAGCATGGTTCCAGCGGATGCGCGGAGTGGTGGAGACATGGGTTTAGATGGCAGACTTCATGTTGATGCAATGCCCACAAGAAGTTGTGTGCCTATTCCTCTCCCTCCATATGCTTCCAATTCTCTATATGCTGAGGGGCTTACTTTTAACATCACTATGAGAGAAGTGGAGCGTATCTTTTGATTTTTGTAGTGATGCTTACATCAATGTCAATTGTTATCATTGTCATTGCTAGATGATATAATTCCTTATTGCTTGGATATGGGTCTTTTCTGTTATCCAAAATTTATGTGCTTGTTATTGTGTTCTTCTGATGTTTTCTTTAACATTTTCACTAATTATTTTCCGACAATTTGTGGGGTATGAAAAAGCAAGACTTGTAAGCAAGGAGTCTAGAAATGTAAGGTTGATGAGTTCTTATTCTCACTTAAGCTTACTGCTTCCATGCACTTTATTGGACATTAGGAAATTGACTTGTCTAGAACTATTTCTTACTTTTAGAAAACTGAACCCCCTTTTATGCAGCATGGTGGAGATCCTATTATGCTTTGTTTAGTGGATTTCACCAATCCGACCGATGCAGCAAAGGCTCTGAGTGCCGTGCAAGGTGATCTCTTCTCTCATTTTCATTCAAATTGGCATATTGACTTTTTTTCTCAGTCCCTGGCTATTTGTTTCTGGGTTTCTCTATCTCTTGAATTAGATTACTACCCATAAATACAAATTGTGGCATGACGTGTAGATTGGAGTTGTGATTTGTTTGTAAGAATTGAGAAGCAATCTCCATCATTAGCTTATGTTGTGTAGAAGGATTGTATTCGGCCAGAAGGGGGTACTCTCCATAATGGGGAGTGAGGGCAGGGAGTGAGTGCACGTAGAAGGATTTCACTCAAGACAGTATCTATGCATTATATGTAAATATGTACGCCCTATTTAAAGAGAGTGTTTTTTTGTGCAAAAGTATATATATAATAGGATACAATAGGGGTAGATAAGAGAAAAAGGGGTGAGAACCATGATCATGGTTAAGACTCAAATTAGTTTACGATTTTCTCTTAATTTTCTGTCTGGGTTCAGATTTGGATCAGTCGGTTCGGGCTCCGGTTCGGGCTCCGCTTCTGGCTCCTTCCTTACATCTTTGTGCATCCTCCGACGATCAAGTTAGATCCAAGGAGAGAGGTTTAGGTCTCGGGTTAAGGAGAAACGGTGTCCTCTCTCACAACTGTTTGGCCTTGACGGGAAGAGCGTCGACGGCTTCGGAAAGGAGATAGGCCTCGGGAAGAATATAGACCTCGGGAAGAACATGAACAGTGCAATGAATAGTGTTATTGCACGCTTCAAATGACCAAACCGACGTTTTCCACCAATTGTCGAGATCCCGATTGTGAAAGGATTCCGACTCCTTCCTCCATTTGCTCCGGGAAATCAAGGCACGAAGGAAGCACGGAAGGGTTCCCTCGCTTCATGGGTTCAGCTTCAAGAAACCGAGGCACGAATGAAGCACGGAAGGGTTCCGTCGGTTCGTGGGTTTTGCTTCAAGAAACTAAGGCACGAAGGAAGCACGAAAGGGTTCCATGGATTTGCAGGTTCGGCTTCGGAAAATTGAGGCACGGAAGGATTCCGTCGGTTCGTGGGTTTGGCTTCGGGAAACCAAGGCACGAAGGAGGCACGGAAGGGCTTCCTCGATTCGTGGGTTTGGTTTAAGGAAACCAATGCACGAATGAGGCACGGAAGGGTTCCGTCGATTCGTGGGTTCAGCTTTGGGAAACCGAGGCACAAATAAGGCACGGAAGGGTTCTGTCGGTTCATGGGTTCGGCTTCGGGAAATTGAGGCATGAAGGAAGCACGGAAGGGCACCGTTTATTCGTGGGTTCAGCTTCGGGAAATCGAGGCATGAAGGAAGCATGGAAGGGTTCCATCAATTTGCAGGTTCGGCTTCGAGAAACTGAGGCATGAAGGAGGCACGGAAGGGTTCCGTCAGTTCGTGGGTTCGGCTTCGAAAAACTGAGGCACGAAGGAGGCACGGAGGGTTCCCTCGATTCGTGGGTTTGGTTTAAGGAAACCAAGGCACGAATGAGGCACAGAAGGGTTCCATCGGTTAGTGGGTTCGACTTCGGAAAACTGAGGCACGAAAGGGTTCCCTCGATTCGTGTGTTTAGTTTAAGGAAACTAAGGCACGAATGAGGCACGGAAGGGTTTCGTCGATTCGTGGGTTCGATTTTGGGAAACCAAGGCATGGAAGGGTTCCGTTGGTTGGTGGGTTTGGCTTCGGGAAATCGAGGCACGAAGGAGGCAGGGAAGGGTTCTGTCGACTCGTGGATTCGGCTTTGGGAAACTGATGCACAAATGAGGCACAGAAGGGTTCTATTGGTTCATGGGTTCGGCTTCGGAAAATTGAGGCACGAAGGAGGCAAGGAAGGATTCCATCGATTCGTGAGCTCGACTTCGGAAAATCGAGACACGAAGGAAGCATAGAAGGGTTCCGTCGGTTCGTGAGCTCGGCTTCGGTAAACCAAGTCACGAAGGAGGCACAGAGGAGTATGGACGCTTCTAAGCCTGTCGAAAGTAACTTCTGCCTTGAATTCTCGTTTGATTGGTGTTCGGGGCACAGTGAACGCCTTCCACGCTAGCCCGTTGTCTCGCAAAGAACCGTTTCGCTGGAAGGGGCAAGGCGGTCTCTTACAAACTGCCTAGACCATGGATTCTTTTGGCGGTCGCATACGTTGTTATGCAACGGACGATCTTAGCCCCCCGCCAGAGCGAGAGTTGAAGGACAAATGGAAGAGTAGCTTGATCTTCGCCAATTCCTCTCGTCGCATCGCCGCTTTTCGGTTCTCGAATCTTGACATTTTCATCGTAAGGAATGCCTATGAGCGAGGTAATAGTTGTTGAAGGGGAGGAACAAACATCAAAGAGAATGACTAATCCCCAGCAGAGTCGCCAATTGTCGGGGTTCAGATTTGGATTAGTCAGTTCGGGCTCCGCTCCTGGCTCCTTCCTTACAGATTCGTGCGTCCTCCGACGATCAAGTTAGATCCAGGGAGAGAGATTTAGGTCTCAGGTTAAGGAGAAACGGCATCCTCTCTCACGACTGTTTGGCCTTGACGGGAAGAGCGTCGACAGCTTCGGGAAGGAGATAGGCCTCGAGAAGAATATAAACCTCGGGAAGAACATGAACAGTGCAATAAACAGTGTTATTTCATGCTTCAAATGACCAAACTGGTGTTTTCCACCAATTGTGAGAGGATTCCGAATCCTTCCTCCGTTTGCTCCGCGCCTCTGCCGCTAAACCTGCAACAAGCCACTAGGGCTGTGGAAGCCCAATGACCCTCCAACGATCAAGTTAGATGGAAGGAGAAGCGCATAGGTCTAGGGTTATGGTAGAATGACATACCCCTTTAGGTTAGAGTCCCTTTGTATTTATAGATCTTGGTTTGCTAGGCCTCCAACTGGTGCGTGAAAGTCACACTCGGGTAACCGCCTCGGGTGATGTCATAGATGACGCACCGGATAAAGCGGTTACAGAGCACATGGCCAAGTCAGCCTTTCGTGAGGATTCTTCTGGATATTGTGTCTTATCAGGCGTAGAAGGCTTGCTCGGGAGCCTTCGGTGCTGCATTTTGGGGGTCGGTACGGAGCCCTCGGCGGTATCTCTCCAGGGTCAGTATGGAGCCCTCGAGTGTCCTCGGTAATATGTCTCGAGGGGTCGATACGGAGCTCCATTTATTTGGGCCACTACATTTTCTATTGAACTTGGTATTCAATTACCACAACTGAGTTGCTGGAAATGCCTGTAGATATTGAACTTCTATGTCTTGCACAGGCTTTAAGATAGACGAGCATGATCCAAGTACTGCCTTGTGACTGCAGTTCACGAAGAACCCAGGCCCAAGCTCCGGTTTTCGGCTCTGGCTCTACGAAGAGTAGGAAGAGATAGGTTTCAAATGAGGGCGCAACCTGGTCAAGGCCAATCACACATTTGCTTATTATAACATTCTTATGTTTCGTCCTTCCTGTTTTAGTTAGTCTTTGGTGTATCACACTGAGAGCATTCCATTTTGGTTGCTCAACTCTAGCTATTTCAACCATGAAACGTTTGGTAAATTAAAACGTCTTTAAGGTGGTGAGGTTAATTTGATTTACGCAATTAAAAGATAGAATTTTTGGTTAGGTAAAATGGTATTGTTTTCAGATTTTTGGGAAAGAGAAGTTTGTTTGTTATGTAACGATTGTTGGTATCACGTTATCCTGCTCTAGACATGTTACATGATGTCAGTTACATCTACGGTCTACTTTCCATTTTTATGCCAAGACGCTGTGTCCTATTAAGGTTTTGTTTTGGTTAGTTTCAATATTGGTCTCCCTATTGGGGTTTCGTTTAGTTTTCGCAAAAACACTATTAAAGTCACTTCAGACTTAATTTTAGCTTCTTAGTCATGAAGTCTGACCTTCAATTTTGCTTTGGAAAATGATGATGCAATTTACTGAATTTTGGATTTGGTACTGTTAGTTCCCAAGTTTGTTGCCTCAGAGGCCTTTGACGGGAGGTCGTGTGCTCTATTCGTCTCCTTTAACGTTTTCCACAGGTTGTCGTGTGTCCATATTCCTCGTAAGCTCTCGTAGCAGAACACCCGTAAAATTGTTGGCCTGAGTTCTGTAGAGGTATCTCTCCGGGCAATCGTAGTTGGTGCTCCAATTGAAATCATATCTAATAGGGCCCCAGAAATGCTGGACTCAAGACTTGTTGCTAATAACTGGTATTACGTCGCTGATTGTATACCAAATCATAGGTCGAAAAATTAACGAACTTCAAAATATGTTCCAATGACAAACTAGAGATGAGTTCAAATAACTCGATGTTTATGTCAACTAATTCTGTAATGTTCAGGTGTGTAAGCTGAAGCGAACGTGAAGGCGTTTTCTTGAAACATTTAAAACTAGTAAAAATTGCGAGAGCAAGAATTAAGAGCGAGAATTTAGAGTGGGAGGGGCGTGACTTGCTAAAAAATTTTGGGTATACTATCCAAAACTCCTTTGCATGGTTCCTAATGAATTTTTTCTCTCTATCTCTCTCTACTCATTACTCTAAAAAACCTCCCCCAAAACATAAAACAAACAGTCACTGCAGCACATAGTATAAGAAAGAAAGGAAGAGTGGTCTTCATTTAGCTTTTGAACGACACGATCAAGCCCTTGATAAGTCATTGAAATACTTGGGTCCACGGGCACCCTTCTTTTGGATCGGCGTTAGTCAGAGGCTTTGACCCTTCAGCCTACGGTGGAAACAAGCTCAAGTTGATGTGGCGGGTCTATCTCGAGAGTTGCTCTACCCATACCTGGCGTCTCCACTTGGCCACTCCACCCACTCTCACACGTGTGATCAATGGGTCTGGCACCGACGTTTTACTTCTAGACGGTTTTTTTTTTTGTTTTTTACTCCCTCCGTCTCTTTTTAAATGTTCCGCTTTGTAACTCCAACATATTAAGAAAACATAATCATTACACCTTTTACATCAACTTTTACGTCCACTGGGTTGTTTAGCCATATCTGACGTTGTTTAGCCGTGCAGATGTGCGGTTTTGACCTATCCAATGGGTGTTGTCCTTGGAAACATGTTTTTCTTTTTGTATTGCTATCTATGGTTTTAATTAGTAGGCCATCAATCCTGTTGCAATCTAGTCATGGAAAAGTCAGGTGGTGGTGCCTAATTTTTGGAAGGATCAGATTATGGGGTCACCTCTTGGACCCACTTTTAACTCAGTATGCTAGTTTGCAACTCAAGGCTACTCCTTAAAGCTTCATTCTCAAAGTTTCGATCCATTGAAGCATATTCAGTTATCTTTATCAACTCCGTCAGGAATTTCTTTGTATCATTGTTTTGGCAAGTTGTGGCAATAGGTGGCATTTTGGCATTATGTGTTCTCTTTCCATCTTTCTAGATGGGTAGGTAACATTTTTATCTAGTTACTTTTTTATAGTCATTTGGCGTAGGCTACCCAAATTTTTTTTTACTTTTATTGATGAGAGTCAGTAAATTTATGGAAAAAAAATTCAATTGTGTACCAAGAGCGAGTCAATAATTCTATGAGACTCCAACTAACAATACCTAAAGTAAAAATAAAATAATGAAGAAGACTCGAACGTTTGGAAAAAATCGAAGGAGAAATCCGGTTTTGGTTCCCCTTCCCATTTCCCCTCCTCCAAGATAAAAATAGTAGCATAGTAGAGCGGCTAGGGGGCTGGAACTTAACTCCGCGCCGACTTTTAGATCTTTTCCTTCCACCGCCGGCAACGTAATTGGCTTCGAAAACCCATCACATTCTACTCCAGACTTTGGAGGACAAGTGGTCGTAACAATTATGTATACAACTTTCATTGCATGCACAACATACAAACAAGACCTTGGGGATCGTGATGACAAGTGAATATAATAATGTAGATGGCCAGTTTAGTAGTTTGTTCCCAAGACCGACCATACCGAAGAAGAATAACCCAACAACAAATGTATATACCCATAGAATATGAAAGAAGACCATTTCTGAAGTTTCAATTGAATTGCATGTTTTGCGGGTTTCTGAACAATTAAACGGACTACATGTTACTATTTTGTGTGATGACAATAAAGTGGGAAAACTTTCAAATGAACTTAATGTTTGTCGGTTTCTGACTATGTTAACTTGAGGTATAAGTTGGTGGTATTTATATAGGAAGTTAGGATGGGAGCCATCAAACATTCTCCCAGGTAGAAACGAGTAAGTCATGTTTCTAAAAGACTACAATAGAAACGAGTAAATGGGTACCTCCTCAGTCTAAAATATAGGTAACTGCCCATTGTTGATAGGAGAATGAAAGACCCACAATATCCTACGTCTAACATATAGGTTATTTCTTTCTCTTCAACAATTTATCAAGCACATGTTATGCATGACAAAATGGGTACCTCCTTAGTCTATCTTTCAGAGAGTCATTTTTGGCTTCAAGAAATTGTAGTTTACTTTCTAATGAAATAGTTTTATTAATCCTATCAGTTTGCTGTTGGAAATTGGGGTTGGGCTTTATTTCGTAATTTGAGAAAGCCCTCAAAACCATTTTGCTTGCGTTGTTGTTTTCACGTCACTATAGAAAGGGGAAAACCTAACCAAAACCTAACAAACTTTTGTCTTTACCAGACCACTCACTCATACTGAAAAGATCAAGTTGCTTACAAACAAAGACACAGGGACGAAATGAGAGAAGAGAAAGCTGCAAAAAAATTGAATCACCCAAAATCTTACCAGATGCATACAACAATGAACTTGCTCGGGGAAGCAGAAGATGCTGCTTCTTCTTGGGTGGAATGAAACAGAGAGATGAAGTGAGAAAAGAAGACGAGGTGAAGGAGAAGAGGTCCAAGAATAGCAGAAGAAGAAGAAGAAGAAGAAGAAGAACAACCCTACCTCTGTTGTTCTCTTCCTCTTCAGCGCATGAATGGGATTGAAAGTGGATTTTGAAATGAGAACAGTGGGTGGGATTGGGGATTTAGGGGTTTTTTTTATAAGGGGCACAATAGTCTTTTTAAGTGGCCCTCTCCATGTATTGGGAATTATTTTTCTCCTTCTCATATTTAGATGAATTCCCTGAAAATTGGTCCATGACTTAAGTATTTTTTGCCCCTCTTCCCATTTTCCTGCAATTCCCCCAAAACGGAAATGTTAAGGTAAATTACACTGGTCTTCTGAGCTTTGGGATTAATACACTTTCAGCAAGAAAGGAGGGGGATTTTCGTGGCAGATTCTACAATTTACTATACATTGTCAATCTTTTTCTTTAGAGTTCTGTCATTGTTAAATTATTTATGTTTTTCAATCTATCAAGTTTCAATTTATTTTAAGACTTCGTTTGATAAAATTAATCGAGATTTATCAAATAACATTCCAATTGCTTATAAAAAGTATTACTATCAATTACGAGGTGAATCTCTTTCAATGCGTGTTCTTTCATCAAACTTGGAAGGAAAAACGGATGTCTCTTGTCGGCCCATGGATTCAGCAACGACTTGAAAGGGGTTCGCTTGCTTTAGAATGTTCAGAAACTCGAAGACAAACCTGCTTTACAGGGTCATCTTACGTTCTTGAACCGATTAAAAGACATAAATAAGGTTTACGGATGTCAATCTTAGCCATTCAAAGGTGTTTTGGATGATCCAGATTAAAAGCAAATTTTTAACGGTAAGAAGTATTTATCACCGGTAATAGTTTAAAAACGTATCTTGACCGTTGATTGCCGAAATGCATGGGTGAAATTGCACAGAGCCATAAATAAATTATTCATGGAGTTTCTCTTTTTTTGGATTCAAAGCCTAGTCTGCATGGCATAAGGACTTAGGTGGGCCATAGATCGAGTCAGAATAAATTGGCCCAGTTTGGATGTGAGAAGTTTAGCTGGGTTGGTGTCTGTGAACCCTTGGACTACCCCTAACAATTCCTCAGATTGGGCCATAAATAGTCTCTCTACCGTTCATCTTTTGTTTGTTTCATATCGCAGTATGTGTCAAGATTTTGAATACCGTATTAGTAATACTACCATTTTCTAAAATGGTACGATACTTAACCGGTATCCATATAATTTCGGGCACCATTTTCGGATTTATATTGTTATGTACACTTATTTGTTTGCTTAAAAAGTTCAAAAAATTCAACCAACATGAAAGTATGTACCAAAAAAAATTACAAGTCATGATTCTGGAGCTCATATATTAAGAAACAAAGAAAATTATGATTTTGTAAAAAAATCTTAGTTGTGGAATTACCTCCTTAAAAAATTAAAAATAAAAACTAGTATGATTAGACATCGGGTACCAACCAATATTTGAAAAGGTACGAAATTAGAGTGGGTTGGGTATTTGTTTCAGGAAAATTCGGTCAGTATCGTCACTACGATACGGAATTCAAAACTTTAGTATGTATTTCACGTGATTTTTTTGGACATGTCAAATGTCAACTAGTTAACGAACAATCCTCCTAGGGGCGGATTCAGAAATTGAAGACATGACGGGCACTTATTAATCATAAACTTAAAATATTTTATCCTTGTCAAGTACAATATACTCCAAGTTTTATAGGCTTTAGAGATGGGTTTTCAGACTATATTGAAAATCACTAATTTCGCATACAATACAAAAAAATTGAAGATATAAAAGCTGCAAAATGTGATGCCTAGCAATTAAATTAGGAATCAAAGTTCTAAATCTCATAAAAAAATGAATAAATTTTGAATAAAATAGAGCAAACGAACGATTGACCATAGATTTATATATATGATCAAGACAAAGAGTTATTTTAGATGGCTTCTAAATTTTTAGGAAGGTGGCTTTTTTTTTATCTACAACAGTAATTTCATTATATGGGATGGACTTGAATAATGTTTTGATGAATAATCTAACGAACATGAAAAATGTTTTTATGCTCAATCATACCATTTATTGGTCCAACTTTTCTCTTTGCATAACTTATTGTGCTCATGCGAGAAAATTTATTCAGTATTTTCGGAGCAAGACGGATATGATTCATACAAATTAGTACGGTTCTTTATCATGAATAAATTATGTTCAACCCAACAACATTCCTGCAACACACTTATTTGGCATCGAGCAATGCTTTATAATCACTAATGAGTATTTTTCGTAGCAGTTTTCGTATCGATACATGTAAATCTTTGAATGCTAGTGTCACCTACACTACAGCATATTTTGAATTTGAATTGTACAACTCAATGTGCTCATAGAAGTGTCAAAAGTTCACCCACGCGGGGGGCACAAAACCCGCAAGTCTAGCTGATTGGGTGTGATTCTAGACTTATTCATCAAAATTTATGACTGCTTTTCGTTATCCTTTTGTGTGCAGATTAAGCTGTAGATCCATTAGCGGAAGTGATAATGAGATAAATAGCAAATTAATCAAACCTTTCGGTTGAATCTCCCTCTCTCTCTCGATGTACCGCTATTGAGCTCCTCCAATATATTCTCTTTTGCCGATTAAAAAACGAGGTAAATAAATCGATAGCAATATCCAATACTACAAGTCAACTATGAGAGGCTTCGGTTGTCAATGGACAGTAGAGACAAATGCCAACCAAATGCAGGTTTTCTAATAAAAAATGAGGTAAATAAATCGATAGCAATATTATCCAATACTACAAGTCAACTATGAGGGGCTTCGGTTGTCAATGGACAGTAGAGGGAGACAAATGCCAACCAAATGTAGGTTTCTGAAAATTTGGACCGGAGATTTCATCAGGTTATTAAAAGAGGTGGTTGTTGCAGTTCCGAGGAAGGAATTTATTAAAAAGAGGCTGCTTGCTAGGTGGTGTCGGTGCAGTGCTTCGAAAGCGCGTTGGGCTTTTAAAGAGCAGGTAAAAAATGGTCAAAATGTCCCTGTAAAATAAAGTACTATCACTAGGTTAATCAATGACTACCCGTCTGTCTTCAAGCAAAAAAATGTAGTAAAAAATTGAAGAGGGATCAAGATTAGCTTTGTTTGTCCTTTTCGTTGGGAGGGATGCGGTCAAACACCCTTTGTAAAGCGGTCGATTTGGTCGTATATCTCGGCAAACGATGGCTCAAATTTGTATACGCTCAAATTCAATCTGATTCATTCGTATTGAGATGAACGGCCGAATCAATTACTTGACATTGCTTTGCAGGGATGCGATTCGGCTGTCCCTCTTTCCGGAAACAACACAAGGCGAGCAAATAGTCGTAGGAGGTTGTTTTTAATTAGTAAAAGATATCATTTTCATCATATTTGAAGTAAGTACAAATCTGGGACAATACATCAATTATGAAAGTCTACGAGATAATAAATAATATAAGAAATAAAGGAATAAATAAAGGAAGGAAAACCCATCTAAGGGAATAACACTCACATACAATTGCGAAGATTCGAACTCCTAATCTTTTAGTGAGATACAAAAATGTAAGAGTCAAGACCAACTAAACTACCTTCGGTTGATTTATTTAGTCTAGGAGTTGAAAGGGCTAAAAAAAGGTGACATTTTTATGAAATGAAAATTTTAAGTGAAGTTTTAAGAAAGTCGTCCATAATTTTTTTGGCAACAAATTATTTTATTGATAGGAAGTGGTTTGTGTACTTCATACCTTACATTTTATAGGTAATTATTGTTGCACTCTATTTTCTTATAAAAGAACTCTTATATTTGTCATTCAATTCCCAAACTTACACACAACTCAATCAATGAAAAACAAGATTTGGGGTGCATTTACAAGAAGAAAAATGCTAAACACAACACGTAGGGCTGTGGATAATATGTAAGGCCGAGTTTTTTTTTGTTTTGTATTTTTTGCCTTTGTTTAATTTTTCCGTTGATTTTGTTTTAAATTTTGTAACTTACTGATTTGTTTCAACGACATGAGTATTCTTAGCTTATTTTGACATTTTTTAAAAATTGAGCTCTGATAATAATTTTTAATTTTTTCGATTTTTCTCGTCGAGATGAATAAATAATTCTCAAACATTTAAAAACAAAACTAAAAAAATTGAAAAAGGAGGACTCAGTTTGGCAAACTTCCAATTTTTTAAAAATTGGGAAAGATGGCAAGATTTGGATAAAAAATGGGATGATTGAATCAAGTACCTACCTATGCAAATTGGATTAAGCTAAATTTTCATAGATCCATTAATTTTTCATAACTTATTAAACGATTCAGATTCAAATTATCTGTACAGGACTCGAAATAGGCTCCGCGTTCCCATCAACGCAATTTTGGGACCCCATAAGTCGGTGGCTGCAGCAGTCCCCGGGAAAAACGAAAAAGGAAAAAAAAGGGTGAGTAGTGACAAGAGTGGTTGTACCACGTGGGGTTTGGATTGAGATTTCCGTACTAGATTATTACGTACCAGTACACCAGTACTAGCTAGCTGTCTTGACGGTGCAATCTTTCCCTGCTCCTACTATATTCTTTTCTGTATTCTTTGTGGAAGCTGGGGAGCTGCTGTCTCCAAGGGGACAGTAACGTGTTGTTGTCCTGATTTTGGAGCTCACCTCGGTCTCGTTTCGATAATTGGAATTGTTCACTTTGTAGAGCTTGTCGAGTAGAATAATTATGCAGAAAATCAATTTAATTGGATATCATTAAGCGCCTGATCGGAGCCTATATAACTCTCGGTCCATGGGTTACAGTGGATTCGATCCAGTGTTTCAGATCCATTCTTTTCATGATAAAAAGGTTCCGATCAGGCTTTTAATGATATCCAATTAAGCTAATTTTTTGCATAGTTGTTCTACTCAATGAGCTCTACAAAGTGAATAATTCCGATCATCGGAGCGAGACCGTAGTGGGCCCCAAAATTGGGCACACCAGCCCCCCAGCTTTCGGTCTTTGTTGGGTCGGAGTACTTTTATGAATTTAGTTACACAATGTCACTCTCTGTGATTGTTCTAAAAATAAATTTGCTGATGCGATATTGAATGTCATAAAAGACTTAATCAAAACCCTCCCTAACGCCAATTAATTTCAGGAGAGACGATGAAAAAACAATCCGACAAGAATCTTGAAGTTTGTGCTGCAAAAACGCGTGACTCACCCACCCGCGATTACCATATGGAGTACACTGCCCGTGGAAACAACCTGCCCGGCATGCGTCTCTAACTAGCTAGTAGCTACTTGGTTGTGCCGCCAGAGGAGACATTTGGTGGGACAATTACTACGGCTTTCTCCCTCTCAATTTAATTAATCTTTTTGAAAGTTCATGTTATTTTTTAGTTAATTATATCTTGTAATTTATAATATTTTATGTTATTTTAAAAATATTGTATTATAAAATTAATCGGGATCTATCAAATAAGATTCATATTCAATATAAAATTTATTACGGATTTAAAAATATAACTAATTTTTTAGCCGATTAGAATAAAATGAAGGACAATTAAATTGGGACGAACAGAGTATATACTTTCTGCCTTTCTGGTTAAGAAAATATTTGGTGGAAAAAATTATTGAATGCTCGTAAATCTACTTTTTTATTTTTTTTATGCTCCAAATGTTAGTATGTACTATCGGTCTATCTTGTGGGGTTCATGTACTTCGTGTTGGTAATGAAAGAGATAAAATGCATATATGACATGCTATGAATGATGCGAAGCAATAATTCAAGACCACCAAATGACATCTCCATTTGGCGACCGTCGACACGAAAAAGAAATGGTGCCTAGGGCATGGCCATGTGCTCCAGATTTATTTATTTTTCATCACACGTCATTGGCAT
The DNA here is from genome assembly GCA_019656275.1 of Rhododendron kiyosumense. Classification (NCBI taxonomy): domain Eukaryota; kingdom Viridiplantae; phylum Streptophyta; class Magnoliopsida; order Ericales; family Ericaceae; genus Rhododendron; species Rhododendron kiyosumense. The sequence continues at coordinate 159,763 of BPLS01000663.1, forward strand.
TCCTCCACATATACTATCTCGCCAATTTCTCGTCTCATCATTCATTTTGCAAACATGTTCTATCCGAGAGATGTCTATTTTCGCATGTCGAAATCCAACTTTTTCACATATCAATATCGAACCAACTTTTTGTGCTTGTTGCTACCAAAGAAAGTCTAGATGTTGAAGTTTGGACTTCTGTAGAAAAAACTCACCAACCAAAGTATTTTCTCTGATCAGTCAATTTCAATGGATTTAAAGGGCAGTGTTCGTAAGGGTATATGAGGGAAATTCAGATTCAAAATAACGAAATAAAAATCAAAGTTTAGAACTTCACACAAATAGTCTTACTAAGCTCAAAAAATATTTACGAAGAAAATCAATAAACTTTAGCTCAAGGGAAATTGGACCATCCAGTTTTGGTTTGTATATTTTTCCGGGTGCTTCCCGACTCACTTCAATGATCGAAATTATTCATTTTATAGATTTTGTTGAAAAGTTCAACAATGACAAAAAATCACGTACTGTAGATCGGATATTGATAAATATAATCTCAGAACATGTTTATCCTAGGAAAAAATTAACTACTAATTTTTTTTTTGTCTAATATAATACTCCATATGTCCTAATCATTTAATAGTCTCTTTTGGGAGTTCGTATCACTTATTGTCTTATAGAATTAATTGGGATCTATCAAACAAAAATTCTATAATAGATAGAAAATTCATTACCGATTTTAAAATATAACAAATATTTTATTCGATGGGAAAAGAATAAGAGACTACTAAATGGGAACAAAGAAACAAGATCCATAATGGATAGAAAATTCATTATCGATTTAAAAATATAACTAATTTTTTATTTGATTAAAAAGAATAAGAGATCATTAAATGGGAACGGAGGGTATATTCATTGGTTAAAGATGATTATTGACAATATCGGAAACAATTGCGTCGGTAACGTAAGATGGAGTAGATCTCAAAAGGCGCCTTGGACCGTCCCTGGTAGTATCTTACGTGTCACGTGGATTTCCATAATTCACTAGGTTACCATATTTCCGAGGAAGGAAATTTTGTTTCCTTCCCTACCCCAAACAGAACCTAATACGGGAGTGAAAACTGCTCTCAAAACTGCTCATGGTTCTTCAGGTTTATTAATTAAAAACCAGTGAAATGAAACTTCCTCGCATTTAC
>BPLS01000663.1:170934-243036 GCA_019656275.1 Rhododendron kiyosumense
TCATTGACTAAATATTTTCACCTCTCATTTTATCTGTCATGAGAGAATGAATCAAAATGGAACTACAGTGACTTAAATCTTTGTTGTGTTGGTCTGTTTTCTTATTTACAAACTAATCTAACCTGAATAGCAACACTTTCTCTCACTTAATAGATTTGTTGATAGTTTTACATTTACTGATGTCCTCAGAGCATATCATATTTTCTGCTGTTGAGACATCCAATGTTACCCCATGAATTCAAACAGAGTTTCTCCAGATTTCCAAATTCTTACATGCTAGGAGGCACAGCTGTAGCAAAAACATGTTTCTTTTTTTCTAGTTGACCTTGTAAATTATTTACTGAAAACAAAACTTGTTGTATAGAAGTATTTTTTCACATGAAACTTATTAGTTTTTGCAAGAATCTCACTCCTGCCCCCATTTGGTATATTTTATGACCGATGTATCTGTGGTTCTCGATCATGTTGGAGAGAACTTTTTGTATATGAAAAACAAATATTCTTCCTTTTGAATTTCTTCTTGGGCTCTTCAGAATGGAGTCTCAGATTAAGCATGCAATCGTGGTGAAAGTCATGGGCCGCACAGGATCAAGGGGACAGGTGACTCAGGTGAGAGTCAAGTTTCTTGATGATCAGAACCGGTACATTATGAGGAATGTCAAGGGCCCGGTGAGGGAAGGAGATGTGCTCACCCTTCTCGAGTCTGAGAGGGAGGCAAGAAGGTTGCGCTGATAAGATTTTATACATTGGTTACCCTCCTTCAGGTTTTGATTGCGTGTTATTGCGACACTTCATGGCAAACTTTATGCTTCAGTATCTGTACTGGGATTTAAGGCTCTGTATCTGAGTATGGAGATTGATGTTGTTTAAGGTGTCCTTTTTTCTTTTCTGTGTTTTATCCCTTTTTGAGAAAGACATACTGTAGTATGGTTCAGTTTTGTTAAATGTTTGGATCACCGATGCTATTACTTGGTGCAAATTTTTCTTCTTTTCGTGTAGTTCTAAGTTCCAATTCTGGATTTGGTGCAAACTTTCTTCTTTTTGTTGCTTGATTATATTGCCAGAACATTATGCGAAGTGACAAATGACAATTGCCTTGGCTTTCTTTACAATAGGAAGAGAAACAGGTTGATGGTGGAATCAACGGAAAGCAGGTGTTCCTGCTCCTGGATGTTTTCGCACATATTTGGATGGTTTACTCTATTTGACTACTGATACGCTGACTTGGGGTCCCTGTACAAACTAGGGATGGTTTACATGAAATTGATAGCTGATATGAACGGCTCAGATTAGTGCACGCTACGGGGGCTCCGGTTCCTTGATACACACTTGGCTTGTGTTCGTTTACAATTACTGGAAAAGAATGCCAAAATTATAAGAGGTCTTTTTCACTGTAGTATGTCTGCTTGGAAACCTTTTGTTAACAAAAAGCAAAATAAAAGAACTTTTAAGAAGATGAATTACTAATTGGATAGTAGGGCTAGGAAAACATAAATGGTCCGTTTGTTTGTTTGCTTAGTTGTTTATAGTTTCAAAAAAGAATAAAAAGTACTGTATTCCGAAAAGGTTCGCTCAGGCTGGAGGAAGCATCCCCACTTAGTAATCGGTCTACTAGTTTGCAAAATTCGAAGAAGTTATCACGGACGAGCCACATGTAGGGAAACTTGCCCGTGTGGTTCTGGACGGGCTTTAAGTTTATTTTGTGGCTTGGTTGCTTAATTGTTTTTTTTCTCAAAAAGAATAGGATCTTCTATTCTAAACCATGTGAATAATCAAAGTGGCGTTACATCATTTTACTTAATTTAGGCCATACACAGAATTTGTGGAAAGGAGATCAATTATGAGGTTTTTTATTCATTTTTGTTGTTGTTTTCTTAGGCAAAAAAATACATTGATAATAAGAAACAAACAAAGTAAAAAATCAAAGGGTTTGACCTAGAATTAGGAGTTTGCCCTTTTAAGGTTTCAGGTTTAATTTTTTTTGTCAATAATTCTTGGGGTTACATCACCGATTCACCTTAAATAATGAGTTGTAGGAATTAGCTTCATGTACACGGTCTCGAAACACACTGGACTACCAAAAATGAAAAAAACAAAGTAAACACTCCAACTCGCTTCTTAGTTTCTCTTATGCAAACAATTGGCTTTTATAAATGATTAAACATCTATATCAAATATGTTGTTCTCTTTTTATCTAACGTGGTCGTTTCTTTTATAAAATTGAATCGTGTTTAAGATACTAAGGCTATCTACAGTGGTATAATCAAAAATTGACACATCAGCTTTTGATTATTCGCTTAAGAAGTTGCTAAGCTTAACAATGTTTAGCTTCACAATGGTCAATTCTAGTCTATAACCAAAATAAGAGTCAACTACAATTTCACTCTCTCTCCCCCTCTGTTTCCTGTCATTCCTCCATTTACTTTTTTTTTTTTTTGGCAAAAATCGATTTCTCCTCTTAATTTTGGGGAAAAATTTGTGACTTTCTTCTCCCTATATATTATGATTTTTTTTGGGGAAAAAAAAAAGAAACGGGAAAGAAGAGTGAAATACCTTAATCCGGCAATAATAAGTTAAATTGTAGATGATCGAGAGATATGAACTTCACTTTTTGAGGAAAAGAAAGAGAAATAGTTTGTGGGTGAAGTGAATAAGATATAGAGTAAGCGAAGAAGAGAAGAAAAAAATACCAATTGAAACATGCGTGTATACAAATTTTGGAACTAATTAACTTATGTGATGTGGAATTTACAAATTTTGATTATTTAAAAAGATTGCTAGTTTTGGTTATCCAAAACTCAAAATTTGATTATTTATAAGGATGTTGCTAAGTTTGATTATACAATTGTGAGCCATCTTTTGTACCAACATTGTTAACTGTAAAAATAATTGACTTTTGATTATATCACTGTGGATGGCCGAGCATCTTTGACGCTGGCCCATATTTTCCTCCAAATTTTATAATTCCTAACATAAATTTTGTTAGACTCCGTTCTGTTAAGATTTTTATTTTCCGCTTTACGAGAAATATTATTCTCACGTTACATCACCTTTAATTATTCAAATATATATATATATATAGTTTGTTAAATCATTTTGTCAAAATTATTTCCCACGATGACAGGCCAATCGAGAATTGATCCAATTAAGTCCCCAAAACGCTGTCGTATTATCACCTTATTGCAAGCCCATTTCGTTTGCCCTAGACCTCCAACCCTCGATATAAATACCCTGGACGAATCAGGGTTTCGCACTCTCTTCATCGTTTCACTTCGAGCTTCAAGGCGGCGCCGTCCTCCTCCTTCGCCCTCTCTCTCTCTAAAACGGTTCGTTCCTCTCTCTCCCCTATGTATCCATGCGCATAGACGTAGATTTTGTTGTAAGATCCCTCTGTTTCTTTCTCTCTCTCTGACAAAATCAGTGCGCAGGTGTTTCAGTGATGGCGGAGGTGGTACCAGTTGCTGTCGTTCCCCAGCCCGATGATAAGAGCAAGGAGAATGTCGTCCATTCTGATGTCAAGCTCTTCAACAAATGGTCTTTCGATAGTAGTGAAGTTCAGGTCTTTCATCTCTCTCTCTCTCTCTCTCCCTCCACATCTGTCTCTTTATATACATATATATGTGCCTGTACGTATCTGTACAATTTTTGGGACTGTACATCGTATAATTTTATAGTAGTCATGTCTAGATCTATGTTGGTTTTGTGATTAGTTATTTTTCTGAAATGTAACTTTTGTTGTCTGTGTTAGAGAAGATTTTGATTTTGTTGTGGTTGGGAAACTCAGGCTTAGGGCTGCGAATAAATAGAGCCGTTCATGACTGTTTGAGGCTCGACCTGGGGCTCATTTGAGTTCGATTTGTTTTTTATTAAGCGAACCAAACTTGAGTATCAATTTTAGGCTCGTTTAGTAAATGAGCCACACATGAACCTACAACATTTGACTTAGAGGTTTAATTATTATTGACTTGTGAAGGTAACAGTTGATTAGAGGTAAAAGAGGTGTATCCTATTGGATTACGTGTATGATTACAGTCCTTAACTTGAATGAGTTAAATTGCTCCTACTAAATACTCATTTCATTAAGGTAAAGCTCCCAAAGGCAATGGTGAAAACAATGGGTAAACAATCAAATCTAAAATTGAGCTTCTCTGGGTGAGGAGGGATGACTAATAAATTCACTTGAAGTCCACATCTCTCCAAACTAAGCCTTCATAAAACATACTCTGTATAAGTTTTTTTGAGGCTGTTTGTGGGTTATTGAGTTGTAAGAATATATAGACGAAGGAAAAGGAAAATATAAGTAGTTAATGGATTAATGAATTAAAAAATCTAGCTTTCCCTACCAATTTACATTTATGATCTTGTATGAGTTGATCTCTAGATTCACTTGTCTTGTTGAATTCCTCATTTTGGTAGGGTATTACTCTATTTTCATGAAATGAGTTTTTCACATCTTTCATTTTTGTCATTGTCAGTTTCTTATGCTATATGGGCTCCGTAGCCTCAGTTATGGTTGCTGAGTGCATCGGTTGCAGGTCACTGTTGAATCGTCTCAGTAATATTTTTGTTCACGTTAAACAGGATAAGACTAGATATCAAGTTGTATGGACAATTGTATATCAAGGTTCTACACTTTTACGTATAAATATATAATCGGTTTGGTTCTTGGATGCATGTCCCAATTAGGCATATTGGGTGCATATCTCCTACTACCATCCCGAATTAGCGAGTGCTTGACATCTTGAAGAGAATCAATGGTTTTTCCGCTGAATTGTTCTCTGTCCATTGGAACCAAGGCTTTGGGAATTAAACTTGGTTTTCTTTTTTTTTTGGCAAACTTGATTTATGGAATTCACATAAATTTCTTGTGAATTCCATCACTTTGATTCAGATGTTCCTGAATTTCTAATATCTTTTCAAAACTTTGTTGATCCACTATTGATCACTGTTAATATGGTTACCCTTAAATATACAGTTGGCTATTCTATGTTGTGCCAGGGCATCAATTTTTTTTCACAATTAGTCATTTTTTATGGTGTCACATAGGTTAGTGACATGTCCGTGACTGATTACATTGCTGTGAGTGCTGCCAAGCATGCAACCTATGTGCCTCACACAGCTGGGAGGTACTCAAACAAGCGGTTTAGGAAGGCTCAATGCCCAATTGTGGAAAGGCTTACCAACTCTTTGATGATGCATGGACGAAACAATGGGAAGAAGCTCATGGCAGTCCGCATTGTTAAGCACGCAATGGAAATTATTCATCTGCTGACTGATCAAAATCCCATTCAAGTCATTGTTGATGCTGTAATCAACAGGTAAGACTGCTATGGATTTCTTTTTTGTTTTTGGTGATAGGAAAACCAGTTTCCAATCCATTTGCTACTGTTTCGGCCATGTTTGCATGTCTACCATCAATTGGATCCTGTGTTCGGATGCACTATATTTGGACCGGACCTACTCAAGTGGACCTATAATATCACATAGGCACCTTATGGCATGATTCCTTAAAATCTTTTATGAAGGAATAGGATTACCTTGCCCGCATCCGAGCATTAGAGTTGGATTGTTTGTCCTTGGAAAAAAGGGAGTTGCCAATCCCTATTTTCTGAGGAAACTTTTGGGGGAATTTATTTTGAACATTTTGTGGCCCAAGAAAGTTTCCCTCCAGCCTCTATAAACTCAAACTTTCTTTCTAACTTCTAAAATATGTTAAAAAATTTCTATTTTGCTGGTGAAAAAACAAAAATGGAATCTGTTTTGATTTTATAGAAGTATAGTACACGCCCTTTTTTATTCTCATTTTTCCCCTTGCGGTAAAACTAACTTTATGGCTTTGTAAGTCTGCAACAATAAAATGAAAGGAGCTTGACTTAATTACATTCTGCCTAATACTTGCATCAAGTGATAAATACCAAAGTGGAAAATCTAAGTGATTGATGAGCTAGTCTCACTGCTAGATTTTAATAAGTATTTACTTGCTGAACTTTGCTTTCCTTTGTTAATAGTGGACCAAGGGAAGATGCAACTCGAATTGGTTCGGCTGGTGTTGTGAGGCGTCAAGCTGTTGATATATCTCCGCTGCGACGTGTTAACCAGGCTATTTATCTCTTGACAACCGGTGCCCGTGAGAGTGCTTTCAGGAACATCAAGACCATTGCTGAATGTCTTGCCGACGAGCTTATCAATGCTGCCAAAGGGTCTTCCAACAGGTAAAAAGAAGTTAATATTTGGACTAAAGTGAGTCAAAAGTACCTTAAATTCGGGAAAAAAAAAAAAAAACAAGAATCCAGTGGGCGCCAGCCTTTGTTGCTTGAACAAATCGAGTTGTGCCTTGTAATTTTAGCCATTTCTAAGATTTTGACTCTTAATACTTGGTGCTCTCTCTCAGTCAACCAGTTTTGTACTTTCACATAAACTAGTTAGCGTTATATGGTTGTCACTTTTTTACGAAGTCAATCAATTTTTTTCACTGCTAAAATTTGATTGCACTTTGGTCTTTTACTGGTTTGATATTGCTCACATTGACTCACGTGCTTATGCATATAACTATCCTTTTGTATGTGCAGTTACGCAATTAAGAAAAAGGATGAGATTGAAAGGGTTGCAAAAGCCAACCGTTAAAGTTCAAGAGACAAGGCTTGTTTGGCTTGTTGCCATGGAGTTACTGTTTCCTACAGTATTATTTCTCTTTTGCTAGTTTTTCAGATTGAGTATTGCAACTAACGGTTTGAAGTTATCATTCGGTGGTTTTGTACTTGGATTTTGATTCTCTTTGGAGATGAAATTATGAAGTACCCCTCTTTTTTGCACTAGAGTATAAATGCATGTACCCTTGAATTCGGATTTTGGTCAGTTATTGCTGTTTCAAAATCTGAGCCATCATTATACATCGTTCTGCGTGAGATTTTGTGCATGATTTTTATTTACCTAGTTGCATGAATGGGTTTCAGCCGACTTCTGGAGCTACAACAATTCTCTATCCCTCAAGAAAACCCCCATTGCTTTACTAACAACAAAAAATCAGTGTCCTCGTCCCTATTCCGCTAGCTAGTTTTCCCTAATCTATTTGTGTTTCGGACTTGCAACATTGATAAAGGAGAGAGATCGCCAGCCCATAAAATTGTTCACTAAGAGATCATTTACTATCTCAATCCCCCGGTTAGCTGCAATGTGTTAAGTTCTTCTGTAAGTTCAACAAAAATTCTGAGGCAAACAAGCTAGGGCAATTCTGCGGTTTAATGCGCCATTCAATGAAGTTCAACTTGAATTGTTCTTGTGTTTGAAGTTATGGGCAATTCTGTGGTTTAATGCGCCATTCAATGAAGTTCAACTTGGATTCTTTCCGGTGGCTTGAGAGTGTATTTGCAGGTATCACTACAAGGGATGCTCGTTGAAATGAAAAATTAAGAACACAGGTACGGCTGTACCCCGGAAATGGGTACAGTTGACTTGACTCGAGATATGGTAGTGTTATACTGAACACACCCACATGACAACGAGCCGTAAGGTTGGGCCTTATGGTGAGGTCAAATGTTGTGACTCTCTCTCACATAGAAGTAGGCATGGGATTCACAGAGACAAGTGGAAGACAGTTGAATATCAAGACAATGTTTCGTTTAACCGGAAGAAAGATATTCCGCGAAAATCAAGTGCCAATTCGACAGGAAAAACAATGCAATTTTCATGTCATGTCCAAACGCTCCATCACGGAATATGATGAACTCAAAGCCAACAATTCAAACAACAAAAGCAAAAAGAAAAACAAGAAATGCTAGTCAAACCGCAAATGCAACGAGAAATACATTGAAAAGAGTAAGTTATACTAAAATAAAGTTTTGTTCCATCTTTCCTGACAAAATTTCAGTAGTCTTCTCCTTCATCTTCGTCCTCGACGCCTTCTGCTGCAACTTCCTCATAGTCTTTCTCAAGAGCAGCGAGATCCTCCCGTGCTTCTGAGAACTCACCTTCCTCCATGCCTTCACCAACATACCAGTGGACAAATGCTCTCTTGGCATACATCAGATCGAATTTATGGTCAATTCGGGAGAAAACCTCTGCCACCGCGGTGTTGTTGCTTATCATGCAAACTGCACGCTGCACCTTTGCAAGATCGCCCCCGGGTACCACCGTTGGTGGCTGGTAGTTGATGCCACACTTGAAACCAGTGGGGCACCTGATATTTGCAGATACCAAAATTTTTAGGATCACGGGCATTGGGAGCAATATAGGTATACTAGATTTTTCTTTTTTGGTTCTCACACAACATTTCTCTATCTGACTATTTTAGCAGTTGGAAGTTGTTACCCAGTATTTCCTTTTCTTTCAAATCAAGATCATAAACAAACCAAATATCCAATTCTTAACCAGTAGGAGGAACAAAATGCATTTCACCAGAGAGTTGTGGTCAGTAATCGAACGAAAATAACTAATGGTGATGAAAGACCTCATTTTCTGGAAGAAACAACTTAAGAACTCATTTCCAATTATGTTGTGATTAAACTTTGCTAGTTCTTTTTAGTGGGTTCGTTCTAAATTCTTTTTAAACCATACATTACTTGTTTGATGCATTTGACATGCAGTGGTTGCTCACAGTAGATCCGCCAGTAAAACCTGTTGGGCTCTATGCACACAGCCACACACTGAAATTTAGGATCATTAGAATTGGTACTAATGGACTATAGAAGAAATACAAATCTTAACATCGCTCAAACATCTAAATTGTGGCTGTTTCAGAAGTTGACATTATTACCTTGTGTCCCTTGACATGCACAGTAGATAAGAAACATAAGATACAGGAAGACCAGAAAGCACAATATGGACATTGCACTAGCGTCATATATGATGGATAAACCTACACCGGTAAATTTTGGAAAAGGTTTGAGCAGACTGAAATTATTTACCCCAGGAAGAACATTAGAAAAGCATATCAGAAACAAACGACATGGTGAGTAAAATTGTGTTGCACAAGTATGATAATTTTGTGAAGGAAACTCACCAGTCAACAAACTGAACAGTCCGTTTAGACTTAATGGCGCCAACAGCAGCATTGACATCCTTGGGCACTACATCTCCACGATACATTAAACAACATGCCATGTACTTCCCATGCCTTGGGTCACATTTGGCCATCATGTTTGAGGGATCAAATACCGCATTGGTGATTTCTGGTATGGATATCTGCTCGTGATAAGCTTTTGCAGCTGATATCACTGGTGCATAAGATGAGAGCATGAAATGAATGCGAGGATATGGCACCAGGTTAGTTTGGAACTCTGTAACGTCCACATTGATGGCTCCGTCAAACCTGAGGGAAGTGGTCAACGAGGAGATAACTTGAGAAATCAAGCGATTTAAGTTGGTGTAAGTTGGCCTCTCAATGTCCAAGGATCTCCTGCAGATATCATATATAGCTTCATTGTCTAGGAGCACAGCAACGTCTGTGTGTTCAAGGAGGGAATGAGTGGACAATACGCTGTTGTAAGGCTCCACGACCGCAGTCGAAACCTGGAGATTTTGGATAAAATCGTCACAAGAATTTCTTATGTTTTCTTGCCCTTTTCTCTCTGTTCTGTCTTGGATAAGCAAGTTTTTTCCAACTAATAGTGGAAGCAAAATCTTCGACAAATTTTTGCAGCATGCAAAGACTCTAACTCAATAGATATGTCCAACGAGCTAAAGTGTTCAGTTGGTGTTAGCTGTGTCAAATGGTCTTGGGTAGAACTCAAACCTAATGCTAGCTATTGAATTGAGGGTCCCTCATGCTTATACACTTCATATTACTTAGTTACCTAGGCGATGTGGGACTTCACCTCAAAAGCTGCATGAATCATTTTTCCCAAAAAAGAGAGGATAAAATCATTTTCTCTTCATAAAATCATCTCTGATGAAATTAGAGTAAAATGTAAGAAAATTTATCTACCATGCATTTGAAATCATAGAACTTTCGAGTTATTCTTACTGAAGAAGAAAGGCGAGGGGGGGACACAAAAAGGTTTTTCCCTAGTTTGTGGAGAAGAATTGCTTTGTCTTAGCAACAAAATTTCTGTACGTCATGTCATTCTAGTTATTGTCTTAAGGAAGTACCTGAGGTGAAGGATAGATGGTGAAACCAAGCTTTGACTTCTTTCCATATTCTACAGACAAGCGCTCCAAAAGCAATGACCCCAATCCAGAACCAGTGCCACCACCAACAGCGTTAAACACCAAAAACCCTTGCAAACCAGTGCAGTTGTCTGCTAATTTTCTCACTCGGTCAAGGCATATCTCAATGACATCCTTCCCCACTGCAGCGCATAACAAACAAAACAGTTTTAGCAAGTTATGTCCAACGAAGTTATAGACTCTATTTGGTTGCTGTTTCCAGGATTAGTTTGCAGTATACTTTCCAGAGACAACCTTGTTTAGATAGTGGTCTCAAAACATAATCTATGAGCTTTACTTCTGGAAAAGCCCATTTTCAGGAGCATATATATTAGAAGTACAGTTTGCTATATTCTAAAACCAATTCAGATGCAAATGAACGAATAATTAAAGCAACAAGGGCTTTTGTTTTCCTTAAAACGTAATCTCCAGGATTTATTTTGAAAACAGAAACCATTAACATTTGAATCGCAGATTGAAGGTTACCTGTATAATGTCCTCTCGCAAAGTTATTGGCGGCATCCTCTTTGCCAGAAATAAGTTGCTCTGGGTGAAAAAGTTGTCTGTAGGTCCCAGTCCTAACTTCATCAACCACGGTTGGTTCCAGATCAAGGAATATTGCCCGAGGCACATGCTTTCCAGCACTGGTTTCACTGAAGAAGGTATTAAAGGCATCGTGTCCAACACCAAATGAGGTGTCACTGCAAGCACACAATATAAACCCCATTAGGCCCAAAGAAGGTTGGAAAACAAAGAGCTGCTGAATTTGTTTCCGACAGATAAAAATAACCATATTCTACATTTGGATGGTAAATATATATGGGGCAAGACATTGAAGGACTCAAGGACTCACCAAATACAAAGATTCCTTTATGACATTTGATGGTCTCGAATCTCGATCCTGATTTCTCAATTAAGAATCACATATGGGAATACTCATATGGAAACCATCCATATACTACCTTGTTACAGAATAGTGACACACGTAACCATAAAATGGAAAGGGCGATTTTAGATGTGCAAGTAACAAGTTTAAACTAACATCCTGATGTAAAAGGTCCAAACTGGAATCAACGGGACGTGGAAGATTTTTGAGATATGACTTCATTGATCCTACCAAGTGGCCTCTTTTTACTCAGATGTGAAGCATCTGGTGACATAAAGTCAAAATGATACATAAGCAGTGACCATTCCAACTTCTTAGTTCTCACTGCAAAAGATACTTCAACTTGCAAGTGCGAAAAGAGATTAAAGTATGACCATTTCCAGTAGTTATGGTGCCTACGAGGTTACTTGGTTAGTATGAGATCAACTCATTTTGGTAGTGTACTACTGGTCTGATTGAGTCCATCCCAAAGTTCATATCCGTAAATGACATACGCAATAATTTGTTTGGAACCAATAATAGAAACAAGAGAAATCTAAACAATGAAATGCAGAAGAACACGCTACTACCGAAAACCATGAACCAACCTAAATGACACAAACAATTATTCATTTGAAAACAATAATAAAAACCAGAGAAATCTACTCAAAATTGCCCGAAAATACAATGAAGAAGAGTTGAATACATGAAGAAAAAACAAAACTTAGACCTCACCCACGATCTCAGACCCAAGGCTACGCAAATATATTTGGCGATCTTGGGGCACCGCCACGGCGCATTTGGTGGCCCAATACTCTTATACACCACATATTTCTGCTACACCACACATTTCTGCTGGGCCCAGTACTAAGTTACAGCAAAATGTGTGGTACAAGACCCTCAAATAATTACTCCAAGGCTACACCCTACGAGTAACAACTGCCAACAAACAAACCATACAAACTAAGAAAAACAGAGCTCAACTATAGTCTATAAACAGATTCAAAATTTTCAGATCCACAAAGACAAATTTAAATCCAGTTAGCAAAAAACAAGTACACAAACGTAGATTATCGAAAAACAGGCCGCATCTACTGATACACAAAAACCCAGATGCAGAAATCTCTATATATGAAAAAAGACGAATGGAGAACGTCGAAAATAGATGTACCTAGGCATCATCCCATCGGGCTGAATGCCATGTTCAAGGCAGTAGAGCTCCCAGCAGGAGTTACCCACCTGAATCCCAGCCTGTCCTATGTGAATGCTTATCACCTCCCTCATCTCTCTCTCTCTCTCTCTGCTCTTCCTCTCTCTCTACGATCTTTTTCCAGCAAGGGGGGATGGGTGAGAAGATATTTTGGTGAAGATATTTAGGCTTAGACATTTTGTGAAGAAAGAGGCCGAGGGAGGAGGGATACAGAGGTCATCAACCAAAAGATTGCCCAAAGACTGCCAACTCACAGGGAGATTTGAACGAATGGATCTAATAATGGCATTGCACGAGACTTGGAATCCGCCGAAGGTTATAGGAGACCCACCAGTGGGTGACTTGGAGCCCACTTGTTGGTGGGTTCTACCCAGCTCAGCTAACGTGGCCCACTATTTGCGCCAAAACGTACCTCTCAATTGTTTTTAGACAAATTGCCTGAGGAAATTGATTTTCTTTTTGAGTGCTGTGTGTACCTATGAAATGTACATATGGATTTTGGATTTTGTGGGGTTTATCTTAGGTCTCACAAAAATGATCCGAAACGTCTACTATTTTTAAAATATTTTTTATGAAGCTCTGTAAAAAATCAACTCAACCCGATGTCGGTAAAGATTTTTTCAGAATTTGTAAGAGCGAAACTAAGTAATTAAGTAGTTTTGTCCCACAAATTTAGAATTTTTTTTTACCGATATCAGATCTGATTTTTTATAGGGCTCCATAAAAAAATATTTTAATAGGCGATTCGAATTATCTTTGTGGGACTCGAGGTGGGCCTTACAAAACTTATACGTACATAGTATGTACATTTCTTAGGTACTCATAGCTTTATTATTTCTTTTGGTTCTTTTGAATTTAGGATGTCTTTCGTTTTGGGAATTGATTTTCACACCCTTTTTTTACAATTCACATTCTCTTTTTTGTTTTTATCCACTTGAATTTACTACTATCTTTTTATTTATTCAATACTCCGTACATTGTTTCACACATTCAAGGACAAAATTGTAAATTCATGTGGATAAAAATAAAAATAGGAGTGTGAATTGTAAAAAGGGTTTGAAAATTAATTTCCTTCGTTAAATATGGAAACAAGATTAATCTCACTTTTTGAATTCCTTAATCAAAGGTAAAGAATATTAATTCAACCACACTAAGTTAAGAAACATTGTTATTGCGATCCTACTAAGTTAGGAAATAATATTAATGAAATCTCAATAAAATAGGAAACACATATAGTTGTAAATATGTACATGATATAAAAGAGTATCCACAGTGCTATAATTAAAAGTAAAGGTTTTTAAAGTTAATAATATTTGTGTAAAATATAGCTCACAATGCTGTAATCAAACTTAACAGCTTTAGAGCATCCGCAATGTAATAATCAAAACTAAAAAATCGTTAAAGTTAGCAATGTTTGCTCAAAAAAGTACTCACATTGTAATAATCAAACTTAGCAATCTCTTAGCAACTCATCAAATTTTGGCCTTTGAATAATCAAAATTAACAACTTTTTGCCAATAATCAAATTCAATGATCCCTACATTTTCTCAATCAAATACACCCATCATTATACAAAACATTCTCTCTCTCAACAGTGTTTTCAAAAAATAACTTTTAAAACTATTTTTTTAAGAATTTTTTTAAAAAAAATAGTTTTAAAAAACTGTTTTCAAAAACCTTTTTACACCAAAAAAAAATTCTTTTTGAAAAAAACTAATATTTTTCACTAAACTCTTTTTTTTTTTTCAAAAAAACTATTCAAATTATTATCACAATTGTGATTTTGATTCCATAATTTTTTTTTTGGATGAAATGAAGGGTAAAAGTTTGGAGGGAAGGAAGAGTTGGCAGTGGACCCATTGATTTTGATTATGGGTACAAAATGAACAATGTCAGACTTCACATTGCTAACTTTAGCAACCCTCTAAATGAATAATCAAAAGCTGACGTGGCAAGTTTTGATTATTCATTTTTTATTATTACATTGCGGATGCTCGAGCATCCACACTTAGAGCATCCACAATGTAATAATTAAAATTAAAAAATTGCTAAAGTTAGCAATGTGTACTTAAAAAAGTGCTTATATTATAATAATTAAAGTTAGCAACCTCCTAACCAATAATCAAATTTAGGTATTGGAATAATAAAAAATAACAATGTGGAACTTCGTATTGCTAACTAACCCTCAGAATGAATAATCAAAAGCTGACGTGGTAAATTTTGATTATTCACTTTTGATTATTGCATTGCGGTTGCTCTTATTAAAAATATTCAAATTTTGTGCTTTGAATAACCAAAATTAGCAAACTTTTGACAATAATCAAATTTAATAGACTCTACATATTCTCAATCAAATACATGAATCATTATACAAAAAATCTATCTCTCTTCCCTTTCCCCTCTCTCTTTATTTTTGAACAATATTTTCGGAAAAAAATACTTTACTAAAAAAACGTTTTTTTTAGAAAATAATTTTTTTTCCAAAAAAAAGTTTCAAAAACTATTTTCTATTTCTTGTAAATAGTTTTTATTAGTTCAAAGCTATTTTTAGAAAAACTATTTTCTACTGTTCACAGTTTTTTGTACAGTTTTTTGAAAAGATAATGTGACAAGTTTTGGTTATCTAATTTTGATTATGACACTATAGACATCTACATTGCTAACCTTAACATTCTCTTAAATGAATAATCAAAAGCTGATGTGGCAATTTTTGGTTATCAATTTTTAATTATGGCATTGTGAATACCCTAAGTAAAGGATAAAAAAGATAAATCACATGTCAAGAAGATGTAAACATAACTCTAAAAAGTGGGCAAGATTAAAACTTGTGTGGTGTGCCCACTTAAGATGATTATTTAATTTCCTCTTAAAATGCAATGGTTAGCTTGTCTTTCAACAGGGAAATTTATGTACATGCATATTTATATATATAATCCTTGTTCGATCAATAAACTTCTTATTTGAGGATTTTCTTTTAATTTTCTAAATTTGAAAATAAAAATCCATTTATTTCATTAAATAAGAGAGTCTAAAATGAAAATTATTTCTTTACATAATATTCATTGAGTTTTATTTTCACTCCATGCCTACAAATACATATACGTGGTTTCTTTGAACTATTACTAGAGCGATGTATTAAATCATCAACAAAATAGTTCATATTGGCCCCTTTAGTTGATGGTGAAAGACTATATACCCAACTAATAGTGAAAGAAATAATTATACCCAAAACTCATGTTAGTATATATTTTTTTCTTAACAAGAACTCATGTTAGTATAGATTATATATTCTTAGTATAGACTATATATAGATCTCACACTTTGGGAAAAATATATAGTTTAATACATGTTTAATTTTGGAACAAAAAATTATTTGATGGTATCGTCAGCAATTATATATTCAATATTTTTATAAACACGTCTAAAGTTTTATATAGATTACTTTTAAATTATCTCAGATACATTAAAATGTCATGATTGATCCTTGAATATCCTCTTTCGTAGAATATTCGTTTGTTCTTTCTCAAGTTTTGGGCTTATAATATATTTATTTTTTATTTCTCCAAGCAAAGGCAAATCTCTTTGCAACATACTGTCTATGGTGTCGGCTTGACCTTTTATAAGTAGAAAAAACATAAAGTTCTCAAAATAAAGAAGCTTACCATCTACAATTAATTCAACACACCGCCACCGTAATTTTTCGAGGAGAATCTCTATTCTCGACTCATAATAGATTTGTTTGCTTAGATTATTAAAATTAGTTATTTTTTTTGTTTGATTAGATTATATTGAATCATTTCCTTCTCTTAAATGTGCATATGTTTATTTTTACACACTTTTTTTTTAGGAGAAGTTTTTAATCACATATAAGAATATGTGGCTCCCTTAAATATATAAGTCAGTTTTAATGCTTGTATCCAACCAAATAAAAAGCGGATCAAAAAATAAAAATAAAAATAAAAAGACCCGTGCAATTGGAACGAGTTTGATTGTCTCCGGTCCTTACTTTGGATTGAACTAGACAGTACCGATCTTGAACGTCTATCCAACAAGTATACGTAAAACTAGGGGAAAAATTCAAAAAAACCCCTGAACTTTGATCCCGATGTCAAATAGGCACCTGAACTTAAATAAACTTCAATTGAACACCTGAACTTTCACTCTGTTATTCAATTTACCCCCTGCTGTCTCAATTCATGACTTTCCTAACGGCAACCACTGAGCTGGACACTAACAGACAGAACAAAACGTTAGATGGAGAAATTAGAGGGAAACAACAGTGATTTGGCACCTTTTTAAGGCCCCATTCGGCTAAATAAGCCTATTGGCTTATTTTTTGTCCTTATTCAAATTTTTTTTCATATTTGTTGGTTTTTCATCAAATTTTTGGAGATTATTGCATTGTCATAATGAGAGGAATCTAAAAAGTAAAAAAATATTATCGAAATCCATTTTTTTTAATAAAAACGAAAAAATTGGTTTATTGCTTGTTTTTGTCTTTATTCAAAAAAATTAGGTTTCAATCGTAATTTGTTACTTTTTAGATTCCTTTAGTCATGACGATGCAATGATCCCCAAAAAAATGATGAAAAACTTGCTATGTTTGGATTTGTGTTTGAATTTTATTTTTGAAAAATAGTAGGGATAATAAGTGAAGAGAGATAGGGAGAGAAATGTTGGAAGTATGGAGAATTTATGGGGAATTTTTTGAAAAATTCTTTTCGAATTGTAAAGAGAACAATAAAATAATACAAAAAAAAATTGAATAAGAACAAAAAATAAGCCAGTAGGCTTATTTAGCTGAACAGGGCCTTAAAAAGGTGCTAGATCACTGTTGTTTTCCTCCAACTTCTCCCTCTAACATTTTCTTTTGTCTGTTAGTGTCTAGCTCAGCAGTTGCCGTTAGAAAAGTCATGGATTGAGACGGAAGGGGGTAAATTGAATAACGGAGTGAAAGTTCAGGTGTTCAATTGAAATTTATTTAAGTTCAAGTGCCTATTTGATATTGAGTTCAAAGTTCAAGGGTTTTTTTGAATTTTTCTCCAAAACTGGTGTCAAGTTGGGCACGAGAGTAATGGAAAAGCTGAATTTGGCAGCCTCTTGGAGAGCGTATGGGCAAGTGGCTTTTGGGTTAGGAGCTCTCTAGGGAATTCATGTGCCGTTCCAGATTCGTAGAAAATGAAGATTTAGAAAAATAAGGAAATTTTAAATTTCAAAATCATATGTTTCCGTAAATAATTTTTTTTACCAATATGGATCTTGTTTGATAGATCTCATTGAGATCTCTTAAACGGTGCAAAAAAGAATTAAAAAATTATTTTTTATTTTCATTATATTTGAGTTTGAAATTATATTCTTTTCGAAAAAGAAGGTTTAAAAAGAAAGGGGAAACGGGGTCTCATAGAGGCCTGCCTAACCACTGTTAGATTTTTTGGAGGGTTTCAACCTAAAATTAATTGGCTTTAGGTGGAGTAGCCTCTAGAATATATTAATCAAGTTTGAGTGACTTAGATGAGTGATGTGGAACAAAATTTAACACTCCCCCTCACATATAGCCCAAATGCATGTGAAAGTGCAAATTGAACTGACCAAGAGATCTGGTTCGGGCGACAGAGACTCTCCCATGAGGGGGTAAAAGCAATGTCCGCATTGATCAACTATGGACCCCCTGTTGGACACCCTCACCAAGCTTTTGCTAGTGATCCCAAAAATGCAAACCGGAGTGTAGATCATATGGCCAGACTGGGAGCAGTACAAATGAAGGAATTTATTAAGAGAAATGATTTTGTCATTTTATTTTTTTGCTAACGTTATTCCTCTGTAATGTAGAAAAATGACGTTAATAAAAAAAAAGTGACAAAATCAACGGCCTTTATTAATGGCTGCCGAAACCAAAGATTCACCTCAATCAGTGCGCCATGTTGTGTCAAATGATGGCTCGGGCACTGTCCATCTTAGGAATTAATTAGCAAGTTCCTTGATGCTGTCTTGTAGGACTATATTTTTCCTATTTGTGCTTGAACTGACTGTGTTTTCGTATGAATGGTTTGTGTTTTTCAGTACTGAGTGGGTACCACGTCTAGGCGTGTGCTGAGAATGTTTTCAAAGCTCATAAAGTATCAGAACATTCTCAACAATCATCAATAGTGGTGGTTTTTCAGTGTTGGGTGGATACCACGTGGTGTTCGCTTAGCACATCCAAGTCGTCCGATGCACTTTTCGACGGCTCGGATTTGGAGAGAGAAAAAGTAGAGAGAAAGAGGAGTGGGAGAATAGAAAATGTTTTAATTCGAGCCATCCAAAAGTGTATCGGATGGCTCGAAAGTGCCGTGCAAACACCACATGAGATATACCGGCACCCAAAAATTTCTCGTTTGTGACGTACCAAAAAATGATAAAAAAATATTATTGAGAGTTTTTTACTAATAAAAGATGAATCGTACCACTGAAATACTACTATCGCTAAAATCAAACTTATTTATTACTACCAAACAATTGGTAAAAAATTACCGAGAGTTTTCCACCAATAAAAGATGAATCTCACCATTCAATCGCGATTGGAATCAGCCTGAGAATTTTTTCGGTGCCGGATTTGGCACATCCGGATCATCCAACCCATACAATTGAACCAATTGGGATATTTCATTGCGTCCAAAAACGCAATAGACAACTAAGATGTGCCTGGCGGGAATTACGTGGAACCGCACGGCACTAAAATTTTTTCCAGCTTGGAGGATATATACACGCGTATGATGCAAAAATAACCGAAAAGGAGCAGCAAGATGACTATTGTGAAAGCGGTGGCTCTCATCGCCGGTGACCCCCATGTTAAGGGTACTCTCCAGTTCGTTCAGGACCCAAGAGGTGCCTCTCTCTCTCTCTCTCTCTCTCTCTCTCTCTCTCTCTCTGTTTTATTATCTAGTTTTGTGTATATGCATTTATTACAAGCTTCTACGGAGTATAATTAAGGGTGGGGTATATACAGGAGCAACCCATATCACAGGGAGGATAACTGGCCTCACTCCAGGTCTTCACGGCTTCCATATTCACGCCCTTGGCGATACCACCAACGGCTGCAATTCCACTGGTCACTCTTCTTTCCCTTGTTCTCACCTAATTAAACAGACCCTTCATAGGGTTGTGAGAAATGATAAGAAAAGGAAAGAAATTAGGACCCATATCACTTGTTTGGATTATGAAAAGTTGGAAATGGTGAGAGATAAAGAGAAATTTGGGGGTTTTATTGGTTCAATTTTTGTTCGCACCGTTTCCTACCCAAGATAATGAGATTTGGTGAGGAACCCAATCCACTTTTTCCTCATCCTATCTTACCATGGAAAGGGGCTGTATAAAATCTTACGGACAGACACACAAACTCTTGTTCTTGAACTCAAATTCCAATTAGAGTCTTTGTAAATATTTTCTTCAATTATAAACGTGTGCGACGAATACTTGTGGATTGGGAGTGAGTGATTGTAGGTTTCTGATTTGATGACTGATTTACAACAGGACCTCATTTTAATCCACTGAAGAAGAATCATGGAGCTCCTTCTGATAAAGAGCGTCACGCAGGGGACTTGGGTAATATTGTTGCCGGCCCAGATGGTGGGTGTTCAGTTTTTCTTGTTATTTTTCACTTGTATTCATGTAGTCATTGCGACTAGAGTGGACTACTTTGATTTCCTTGTTTCAGGAGTTGCCGAGATTTCAATTGAAGATATGCTGGTATGCATTCCAAAAGTTTCTTTATTTCAGTATGGTTTTGGTTTCTAACATTTGATATCAGGCACCAATCGTTCATTTGGATGATGTGCAGAAATCTAAACTAGGTGATTTCAATTTCCATTTTCGTAATTGACCATCACAGAGTAAGGAATATTGTTGTTCCAGTTGTTGCGGGGAAAGAAATGTAGTTCCCTTTAGCGCAGTAGTAATAGTGTAATACTACTACTTAATCTGGCATTTTTTCGAGGTGTTAAAAGTTCATATGCTTGGATGGTGTGTTAAGATTTACCTTTTTTATGCCTTGTTAATGGATTTGTAGATTCCACTAACTGGACATCATTCCATATTGGGAAGAGCAGTTGTCGTGCATGCAGATCCTGACGATCTTGGGAGAGGTATGGTACTTCAAAATGGTTACTCGTGTTTGCATCTTGTGACACAAATATGATTCCTAAACTTGAAAGAAGTACTTCCAAAGTTCTAATAATCGATGTTGACTTGAGAAACTAAACATTTATCAGGAGATGTAAAGCACCTTTTGGTCGTAGGAAAAGAAGGGATTTTAGTGGCATTTGATAGTACTTCAGCGATTGTTGCACTCATGAGTTGTGAAATTTTACATCATAGTTGAAGTGCAATAGAAATTGAAACTTTATTACAGCTGGCATTTGGCGCATAATCGTAGGGTTTCTTCCCTATTCTTGTCCGTCTCTCTAATTTGCATTAACTTCGCTTTTAAAGTAAATGTACTGTCTATGATATACCCTGGCAAATGATAAATTAGTCGTGCGGTGCTCATCAGTATCAACATGGACCATCAAGCACTAGCTGCAAAGCTAAAGATACCAAAGAGTATGATTAGATGGTTCTAAAATGCCACAATGAAAACTTATGTCATTATCGCCATAAAGTGAATTAATGCACCATTTCATTCATGCAATAATGTGTGTTTTAGGTACCTCGGCACGTCTAGTAGTTGCAGGCATGAGCTGCAAGAGTTCATATTTCTTTGATTATATAACTGTAATCATTGATGAGACTAACATCAGTTGAACTTTGTATCAGTTCGAGTTACTTTTCTCTTGATCTTGTTCCTCACAAGGTTCTCGTACTCTGTCTAGTTCTTAGCGAACTTGGATCATTTTTGAACTTTCCTTCTTCTTTGTGATCTGATCGGGTAACTGCTGTCACTTATGTGAAAGCTAAAATATGGTTTTCGTCTTGATTTGCATTGAGTTTTATTGCTTAATATCGTAGAATTATAATATGAAAATGAAAGAAAGAAAGAAAGAACGGTGTCTCTTCGAGGAGCCAACAAGGGTTCTCTATCAAGAAGAAAAGGTTTAATGCATTGGGACTTGGGAGACCATGATACAGTATTAAATTAGACCTTCCAAGTTCCAACTAGCCCTCTGAACGCCAAAATTTCCTTGAGGTCGGGCATTAACTGTTCATTTTCCTGTGTAGTTGCCTAGCTGGCAATTGAGTAATCTCTCAGGGTAATGAAAAACATTGTTTGCTCTCACAGTGTTTCTCAGGATAGTTCAAAGTGGTTGCAATATTGCCTGTCTAGCGTCAGTTATTGGGCTTTATCTAATTGTGACAATCAATGCAACAGGCGGACATGATCTTAGCAAGACAACAGGAAACGCCGGTGCAAGAGTTGGATGTGGTACTAAACTCTAAATTGTTTTTCTTGTTTTTGCTGTCATGTGCTATTTTGTTTTCATGTGCCTGAGTGAAGCTAGGTTTAGTAGGGTGAAACCCCAAAAGACTATGCTAAGGATAACATCCGTAGAATAACAGGTTGTGTGCTTAGCATTCCTTGTTTTTCTTTTTATCTTCGGGCACATTGGGAGGCCTTAGCCTGGGGTTGGTTTCTTGTGTGTAGCAAGATTCGAACTCTTTACCTCCTAATGAGGTGTAATGAATCTATAGTAGCATTGTGACCTGTGGTAACTGGTAACTATCATCCTCTTGTCTTGTGCGCAAGCGATAGGCAATGGTGTCTTTGCCTAGGATATTATTGAGATATGAATGCTCACAAGTTTTTGTTCTCGGAATCATTTTTGCCTGCATAGCACAGATTAACATCCGTCACATCCATGTTTTGCAGGTATCATTGGGCTTCAATCATCGGTCTAGGTCCAGGAAGGGGTTTGGGTTAGTTCCCATCTCATGAACTTGGATGCGATCTATGATCATCACAAGAAATGTTGACCTTGTTTCACCTCCCAAACTTAATTTGCTATGAAATTTTGTACTTGCACAGCAGATGCATGTTTGGACCAAATATAACTACACACAAAGCTAGACTTGACTTGGCTGTTCTGGTTGGGAAACTTGTGAGGTCGCGAATGCAATACCTTTGTATTACCAGGCGCTTGATATCATTTGTTTGGTTGTCATTCTGCATCTTTGGTAATCTCGGTTTCATTGCAGTTTTGATATGACGAATTTCAGAATTAGGCTTTGTTGAGGCTTGCATTAGATTGGATGTTGTGACCAAGTCAAACCGGCTATTTTGTATTGAGTACTTTGATGAGTTGTGTAATGTGGAATGTTGATGGATGTCAATCATTCCCGATTATGAGGTACAATAGTCACTCAATAAGACAATTAGCACATTTGGGTAGACACCAATGAATCTCAAAATGACAGAAAAGAAATTCCTGTGGCTGGATAAAGTTATGAGAGAGAGAGAGAGAGAGAGAGAGAGAGAGAGAGCATGAACATAATACATCCCTTGCTCAAGCTACAATTAAACATGACATACCAACAATTGGTTAGAAAAGTCAGAGTAACATCATGAGATTCAACATGTGAACTGGTGGTTGTATCCATCGAAACACCAGACATTGCTAAGATCTATTAGAGTCAACCGGTGGTGACCATGATTCTTCATGCGAATGAAACACTAACAGAAGGGTGAAACAAAGTGCAAGCCACGAATTGCAACTTCCGTTCTGGCAATCAGTGGATTGGCGCGTCCCTATCCCCTTAACCAAGTGTTTCTATATGACGAGTTGTCACGCAGAGAAGCATCGTGCGGCTTGTACTCCATCACATAGCTATGGGGAAGCTTTAGGTGCTGCTTTATCGAATCTCTCAAAGCCATTACAGCCTGGTTCAATATAAAAAGGCAAAGTTAACCAACATTTACGGTTAAAAGTTTGGGAAAAACACAAGTAGCATGAGTAGAAACTGACATGTTGATCAGATGCGTTGCGATTCCACACGCTCAATATGTCCTCATTGAACCGAATGCTTAGTACCGCGCCACATATATCATCACCATAATCAAGTTGGTCGCCCACCAATGCTAGAACCTACACGAACATCCCACATAAAACAAACGTTATGTGTTTCAAGCACGGGGGTTAAACACACTACTTAGGTGGAAACAAAGATCATAAACCTTGAGTTTAGGATCAATTCGATCACCATATCCAATCAAGGGAACCCATTTAAGGGAACAAAGCCCTGAAAATTGGATTCTGGAAGTAAGGTCGAAATTAGGCTGAAAACATGATTTTTTTGAAATCCCCATAATTAAGAGACGCCACAAAAATCTACAAATATGACATTGAGGTGGGAGATATCTTCAGGTATCATCCCAGTCTACCTAAAGAAATGGCAAAAAAAATTGAATCCATTCTGTCATCTAACAAAACTACAAGATGATTTGCCCTTACCAAATCCTCCCAAAAGCGACCAGAGATAACCTTCTTGAATCGTATTATCCACTTTCCACCACTGCAGTTAGCAGAATCCTAACAAAAGGAAAAGAGACGGTGAAAAAGAAAAAAGAAACAGTTACTTATGTTGAGGGCCTACTTAAAGCATTTATCCAATAACCTTCTATATCGTGAAGCCAATGGCGAACAAAGGGAAGGATAAAGAACTTTATGCTCTCTCCTCTTTTTTTTTTTTTGTTTTGCGACAATCTATAGTCATGATTAATTAACATGACCAAAATACACAGTCTACATCTAATCTTACCTCCCACAATGGGCGAATTCCTTCCTTGAAAAGATGCAAATCGGTTGGGCTGGGCAAAGATGATGTTCGAGCCAAATGGCAATAACAGACCCAAAAGGCTTCAACCTATTGGCAGACAACGTTCAGAGGTTAGATCAACACATTGAAGCCACATAAATAACTTAAGCCGACATCTTACCGTACTAAATTCCACTATTTTCTTTATATTGTCCTCGTATGATGTTTGAGTCCGAACTCCAGGTGTTCGACGAGTGTACCAAAAAACAAAATTGTGCTGGTCACAGAAACATTGTAGCAAGATGAGCGGCAGCATTATTATCGTGGAGCAGAAGAAGCAGAAGAAATTTAAGAGATGCAAATTCAACAAGATGTCAAACTTCTGAACAACGAAAACATCTCTCTAGTATATAAGAAGGAATATGTTTGCAAGTTGCCACATCTATTAAGTAAATCTATGGGCTGACTCATGTCAACAAATTTATCCATCATTAAGCTCTAAAAGGCATTTCCCTTCTCTCGGTGATACAACTAAGAGAACTTCACCAAGTTCACAGCCATTGAAACCAAATGAATGAGCTTCAAGCATAAACTCATTTCTTTCGAGACTCAAACGTTCAAAACCAGCAGCCAGTTTTCTCACATATATTATTAACAGAACCACAAATTAAAGTCAAACTGCCCACCAGCTACCACTAACCCAATCATGAACTAATCTCTCGCTAACACACACACAAAGACATGGTTTCTACTTTGATTTTGAAAAACAGAGTTGTGCATAAATTCTGGGCAAAACCATGCAAATAGAACTATTAGTCTATTACCAAATGCAGGCAAGGGATAATGTGCAACTTAAAGTTCTCATTTTCTTTGGAAACCTGCAGAAACCATTCCAACACCACTACAAACAAATTTCCTTCTTATAATTACTAAATTCAATTGAAAAGGCATTAAGGGAATGCCACCCATGTACAAACAGAAGTGAGGAACAAAAAAAAGTCAAAAAAGAAAAAGATAAAAGGCCAATCAATAGAAAAGGACCTATACAATACTCTAAACTCACAAAATATCTATGATGTAAAGGAATTGATACTTGGTAGGTTGCACTCCCTCAACTCCCAACTAAACAAAGTAGAAACGAAGAGACTCTTAATTTTAAACAACAGCCTCTCGTCCCTGTCAAAATATCCTCGGTTCCTCTCACTCTAACTTAACCACATCAAAGCACAACGGGATCTTAGACAACGGTTTAGAGCATCTTCAATGTTTTTAGTCAAATTTTCAAAGCCAAAGTCACTTTTTAGCCACTGCCACTACGCCATTTTTATGGAAATGTTGCTACCAGGGAACAAGCAATTTTTTTTTAGCACAACTACCATTATATCCGGTAGATCACGACCCTTGTTTTGCAACCCTCTTGATGTTGGTGCAAAAATGGCTTTGATACATTTTGAGGCAAACCATTGGAGATTATCCAAAGGGGGGGAAAAACAGCTTTGGCATTGTAATTGCCCAACCATTGGGATGCTCTTATACAAATCAACTTATGCATCCACAAATATACGCATATACACATACATATCATATTGATAATCCATAACTATTACAAAAGGAAACATCACACCAAAACGTTTCAGTTTTAAGGCTGGCTCACATAGCTTTGTTTGGAACTTGTGGAAGAGAAGGGAAATTTTCCTTCTCTCTTGTTTGGGTTCCAACAGAAAGAGAGGAGAGAAAAATATCGAAATGAATTGAACTTTTCTCCTATTTTCTCTCCAACTTTCCCTCTACTTTCTCTCTTATCCCTTCCTTTCTCTTCCCTTTCCACAACTTCCAAAGAGAGAGTTTCCTAAAGAAAATGTCAGCCTAATTTCCTTCTCCCCTCTCTTACAGCCCATTTGGATAGTGAGAAATCATGAGATAAGAAAGGGGAAGGTCCAATCAAAAAATTACCTTTTTTTGTATTTTTCTCTCCATTTCTCACCAAGATGCTCAATCAAAATGAGTGATTTCACAATAAACCTTAACCCATTTCCTTTCTTTTCTCATGAAACCTCTCCATCCAAAGGGGTTTTTATAATTGCACATTTCAGATTCAGTTAGAAATTAATCTCCATTGAATTTTCCCCTTTCACTCTTTCGCACGAAACGATCTGCACATGCATTGGGTGCCGGGCGTCTAAACATTATGTACACGTATCTATATGTATGTGCGTGTGTGTGTGCGTGAGAGAGAGAGAGAGAGAGAGAGAGAGAGAGAGAGAGAGAGAGAGAGAGGACCTTGAGAGGATGGAAACCACTAGATGAAAGATCGGGCCCTGATTGAGCGTTGGCAGTTGAAAGAAACTTGTTCTCGATTTCCTTGTTATTAGCTACGAATTCCATTTTGAGCTTCTTCCTAGGACTCACGGACGGTCTTTGGTTTCAATTTCAAACCCTAGTTCCGATCGTTCTCTCTCCTCCTCTCTTCTAAGTCAGCACGATTCCAACCAGACAATCCGTTAGTAGTAGTTACATTATTATGCTACTAAAAAAATAACGAAATGAATCGACTGATGTAAAGTTTTGAATACCGGATGCTACCAATCAATATTGGACTACATATAAATTATATTTTTTCCTTCTGTTACCGGATGGTACCAATCGATACCATTAATAGCAATAAATTCGAAACGATACACTGTATCCGGTATCTCATTAGTACCAGTACGTACCATACAAGCAGAAAAACACGTATTTTAGCCGATACGGTATTCAGAACCTTGGATTGATGTAATATTAATTGCTGTAATTTTCTAGGGATGCAAACAAGCAAAGCCAAATTTATTACTAACAAGTATACTAAATGATTTCTCTATAAATACGAGGCGGGCCCAACTCGGCTCATTTGCTATACGAGTACAATAAGTTTTGAAAATGTTACTGTCCATAAAAACAGAACATGAAAGTGTTAAGAAAAGTGTAATAAAAGTGAATCCAGACAAAGTACAACCACAACCACATATTAAAACCTATTCTCGCATTCATGTATAGCCTAGAACTAAGTTTATGGATCCCATGTCAATGTAAGGTAAAAGTAAAAATTTAGATTTGTCCCCTCCAAAGGTTGGCTAATACCACCTCCCACCATGAGATTAGCTAGTCCGAGCAAGGAAAAAGATCGCAATAAAAAATAAATTGAAATAAGAGAAATTTCAACTTCGAGAATTTTTAACAAAGTATAAAAACAAGTTTATCATCCTAATTTAATTCCTTAACGGATGAGTATAATTTTATTTTTGATACCATTGTCTAATCATTTTAATTATCTCAAATAAATATTCTTATTAACATATTTATCGATGTTCGATTAATTTGATTTTCACTCATCTCAGCTCATAATATGAGATTGAACGATTTGGATTATGAGCCCACAGCGAAGAACGGAAATTAGTGGATCTAGACCACTACAAGAGTATTTATTTAGTGTCTTTTGATTTCATAAAGTCTTTTGGGTTCATATATTTAATACCGAACATCGCAATAATATCTGATAGAAAATATAAAAACGCATTTACATTCCTGCCGTGCCTTCATAGCGATAAAAGAAAACTCTCCATTTTCATATCATAGTATTAAATGCAGGTCCCTTATATGCGGATTTGATTGAGATTGTATACCTGATTTGTAAAGGATAGTGATTTTCGCGCTCCAAATTTTACTGCAGGCGCTCCACTTTTCCGTTTTTACACTGTGGTATTGCTGCCAATACCACAGTGTAAAAACCAAAAAGGTGGAGCGCCTGCAGTAAACGGAGGAGCGCGAAAATCATCCTTTGTAAACTCTTAATTTATGTTTAATGCATCTTCTATTAATTAAAAAAAAAAAAAAGAAAGAGAAAGAAATCACTTCTCCTTTGAGTACTACTAGTAGTATAATTTTGTGACGAGATCTAGCCGCTAGCACACCCACTCGCTCCACCTATATAGCTGTACTGTATTGTTTCAGAAAGAGAGGAGAGATAACCGGATAAAAAAACAAAAGAGAGGAGAGAGAGAGAGAGAGAGAGAGAGAGAGAGAGAGGGGTTGTTGACTGTTATCTACACAACTTTCCCCAATTTTATCCCATTTCGTACGTAGTATTTGTTGTTGGTCTTCGCAATTTATCTTCTCCCTCTAAACCCCTCTCTGCAATGGCGCTACCAAACCCCTCCACAACAACCCTCCTCTTCCTCCACCTCTGGGTCGCCGTTTCCTCCCTAAGATCCGCCTCCTCAGCACCGCCCCCGATCTGCCCTTCCCAACCCCAACCGGCGTCGTTTTTGGACGCTCTCCAATCTACGTGCCCCCTCTCCTTCCCTCTCAATTCCCCCGTCGAGGTACCTACCACACGATGTCGTTACGAATCATCGTATACTGTAACGATTGCCGAAAAACTAAAATACCCATATTTTTATTTCCTTGTTTTGATCGTTGAAATCATGCTTGCATATGTTCGATTATTGCGTTGATTATGGAATACTCAGATGTCTCAAAATGTTTGTCCGGTCCGCAAAACAAGGAAAAAAATTTACACAATTTTTTCAATAATTTACTAGATATCAATGAGTTCTTTTAATTCATGGAAAAAGCTTGATTTCTTTTGTCAAAAAAATTTATTATTTTTAAATCCTTTTGCAGGCTGGACAAACATTTTGGGACGGAGGTAGTATATTTTAAATACTGTGTATTTCAGGGGCTCTTGTGGACTTGCATAACTGTTTTGTGGTAATTATTTTGTTTTGTGGCCTTTTTTGGATTTATTTCAGCGTTTTTGGGGAATTTAATAGGTTGACTCTGTAAATTTATCTTTTGGGTGCAGTTTCATTTTGTTCTGGGGTTGTTGTTTATTGACATATTTTATGTTGTCATTGTCTGTTGGGATATTTCCTTGACTTGGATTAGGGTATAGAACATATGATCTTGAAGTGGAAAATTATAATAAAGTTGTTAGTCTTTGACTTTCGAAAGTTTAGGGCATACTTTTCTGCATTGGGATGGTAATGCAAGGATGAAGAATGAATGTGACTATCTTTGACCCATTCTAAACCTGGAAACACACCACAACACTGGTGTGTTTCCAAAGTAAATGGGGTGTGTTTCCGCTAAAGTAAATGGACTACAGGCTAATGGCAATAGTCAAGTTTTCGTGGGTCACCAATAGACACTAGTCAAGTTGTTTATGCTAAATGGTATTTTAGTGGATATGTTTGGAGAATGACCTGCCTAGAAATCCATGAAACATAGGCTTTAGTCTATTTAGTCTAGCGGAAATGCACCCTAAGGGCTTTACTACGGCAAGTTAAGTGACCCTTTTAGATTTCCTTGTAGCCATACCCAATTTTGCAAGTTATGAAAAATATGATGCTAGTTTGGTCTCCCTTGAACGGTGTTTGGGGACTAGTAGGTTGGGTATAGGACCTAAAAATTCTTCGCTAAAGGCAAGAATCCCTTGTCCGTAACGTTAATTGATCAAGTTTTAACCATTGAACTAGTGGCCTCTAAAGTATGTTGCATATTCCCAGTCTAATATATTGTGTAGTGGTTGAGCTGTTGAGTGTCATGCACTTGCACAGCCGGAGAGGATTACAGAGCTGTTACTCCTGGCTTGTTACATAGGGTTGAGGACATGGGATGTTTCAACTTGTTCAAATACTTCTGTTGTTTTTCCCCTTGATTGAATGGGTCTTTTCCGTGGAGAGTCAAAGATGAGACTTTTAATGTGACTTTTCTGGATGCTGTGGCGGACCCAGGAATTTGACATAGTGGGGGCACCAATTTTTTTTGTAACTGTAATATACGAGTTACAGTTAAGCACATTTACTCCAAAATAATTTTGGCATTCATGATAAATTAACAATTTTAAAGTATATATGTATTTTAATAACTAGCTACTTGGGCGAACTTGCGCACCTTGACTATATGCGTTAAAACAACATTATCACATGTTCATCATCTATTTTTCTATTACTAACTCTACGATTACAGTTTTGGAGACCAAAAGTATACAAATGCAATGTGGGGTAGATTCGAACCCAAGAACAGTATAAAAACAAGGTACACACTATTATTTTCTACTGCCTTTTGGGAATAAAAAAACAAAAGAACACATTTCTCAAAAAGGCAAAAAAATCCCGGAGGAGAGTGTGGGGGTAGACTCGAACCCAAGAACAGTATAAAAAATAAGGTGCGCACTATTATTTTCTACTGCCTTTTGGGGAAAAAAAACAAAAACAAAAAAACACATTTCTCAAAACGGCAAAAAAATCCCGAAGGAGAGTGTGGGGGTAGACTCGAACGCACAAACTCTTGTTTATAAAGAGAGCACTTTACCAATGCACCAACAGATAACTATTTACATGTATTCGACATAAATAATATATATACAAAATCGAAAAAAAAAATTAAAAGGGCGTGGGGGCACGTGACCCCACATGCCCCAAGGTGGGTCTGCCCCTGTCTGGATTGTTTGAATTCTAATCTCATGTAATGAACATATTTGGAGCAAACACACTTCATGTCCTCCATTCCTCAGTTTTATTTAATTTCATGCCAAGTATTGACATCACCCTCCATTACAATTAAGGAATTCTTTTTTAAACCTGTATGAAACAATAGGTCGGAAAGAAATTACCCTAAAAAATCCCAAGACAAATAGAACAGTATATACACTCCTTGGACGGAAAACTTAAGAGAATAGTTTTTTTTTTTTTGGATAAGTAACCGAAGAGAATAGTTAGCTTTGTATATGTCAGAAATGTCAAATGAGGACCAAAATAAATATAGCTGCTTGGATGTTGGATATGAGGATGATTGTATTATGCGCCGCGCGAGCATGAGATTTAGATTGAATGAGAACATCTCAATTCTACCATTCAGAACTTGTTTTCCTCAACACGTTGCCAACTATGATTTTGATTTTTGTTGGTGCATCCCAAGGATAATTTGGTAGTAGTGCTCCTGCAGTACCACCACATAGTAACAAAGTAGATTGCTTTCCTTCATCCAAGTATAACGACTTAGTTAGGTTACAAGTATTTGAACATGAAGTGTACAATGTCATGAATCATATACATATCAAAGTATCATGTCATTGGGTGAAGTTGAGTGCGTGTTGTTCCACAATCATTGACAAAACCTGTTTCCTGATCCCCATCTACCATCAATATTTTACGGCTGATTTGCAACCATGACCTTCCTAAATTAAAAGATGGTTTTTCACTTCGGTCCCATAAGCATAGTGGTCCAAACTCTGTTTCAATCTGAGTTATGCAATACTTCTGAGTTTGGCTTACCCATGATATTTTTCAGTTTTGTTATGCCATGACACCAGCTTACCTTCCCCGCTTTTTAACACCGTTGATGTTCCACTCCCAGAGAAAGTGTTTGGAAGAGGAATTCTTGTAGCAAAATCCAATGCTTAGGGATAAGGTTTCAATTAAAATTACACCCAAGAGAAGATGATTCTTTTAGGTTGCCGAATCTAGTTCTTATATCATCTCCCATTTTTCAGGCCATTGGTTAGATACTATTGATGGAACATGGTAAGTTTATCTTTCTCGTTAGAGTTAAGTTTTGTTCAGGCCATTGGTCAGAGTTAGGTTTTGTTCACCCTCCACTTAAGAGGGTGAACATTACCCTCCTTCTTATTGGTTAAAATGGTGTGGATTCCATTACAAAGTGATGTCATGCTTATCAAAAAATGTATTGCATGGTAAGCATGACATCACTTTATGGTGGGATCCACACCATTTCAACCAACAGAAAGATGGGTAATGTTCACCCTCTTTTAAGGAGTGTGAACAAAATTGCACTCTTCTTGTCATGGGGGTGGTTGTGGTTCCCCTTCCCCATGAAAATCAAGATATATTCTTTCCTGGCTGTGTTCATGTTCTTGCTTCTTGCTTGGATGCAAAGGTGAAGAAGGCTTGCTTTATAACTAGTGATATACGACCATTTAGGGTCAGCCTGCCACACGTTCCATGTTTGAGGGACAGGTGCCCAACCTTGTGTGGTTTGACATGCCATTAGTGGAGCAATCTCAATAGTCGTGTTACTGATGTTTAATGAATGAAAGCACCATGGATGATGAATGTTTGACATGCCATTAGTGGAGCGATCTCAAAAGTCGTGGTACTGATGTTTAATGAATGAAAGCGCCATGGATGATGTATGTTGTCTACTTGTCTGTCATATTAACTTATACGCTTATATGTGCCCATGAATTTGAAGTCGCTTTGTGGGGCTTGAAGTATAAGGTTGTCTAATTGCCCGTTCTGCAATAAAGGTGCATAGTGTGGTGACTGTGGTCCGCATTCAGTTACATTGGTGGTGGTTTTTGGATGGACGTATGTAATACTTTCGGGGATTTTTGGGAGTTCAGTGACTTCAGTTAGTTAGCTCCTTTCTTCTTGTGTGTTCAATGCGACAAGTGGTCCCTTCCCTTAGGCGCTGGTTTGTGAAGGTAGTTACACAACTTCATAAAGCGGACTGATCCCCTTCTCAGTGCCCTTAGCCATTTCCTTGCCAAAGCTGCAAGTTGGCACAGTCTCACAAGAAACCATTTCCAACACCTAAGCTAAATCTGTAGCCAAACTAAAGCTGTGGCGCAACGAAATCTGTGTCTATCTCTTTCCTAATGAGCCCCACTTGAATGGCAAGTCTCTCACAGTCTCTCTTTAACCATCAAAGCGACATTGCCAAATGATGGCATTTTAGTTCTGTAGGAACATACGCCAGCTGTTCAGTATGTTTTCAGCTGTCTATGGGACTGCCCTCTAGTTTTATAGTCTTTCCTTTTACTGTCTTTCATTCAAGCTAATATTCAGGAGGATGTTGGTGATCTCCAATTTAAATAGAGTTGTTTGAGCCTCATAAAGTTAAGTAATTGTATTATTGTCTGTTGGCACTTGCCTTACATTTGGTCAAAATAGCTTGACTGATCCGTAGAGCTATAGTCTACCAAGACTCGCAGATCGTAGGAAATGCATAGCAGTTCTATTTTCCTTAGAATGAAAAAACTGTCTGCATATGAAGTCATTGGATAAAATTGGGCAGATTTCCCCTGAAGAGTTGAATTCGGAAAAAAAAAAAAATGTAGTTGACCCCAATTCCCTCGGACATTAAGGCTTAGTTTGTTTGGTTTGGTAAACTTGTATTCAACTTCATTGCAGTTACTCACAAGTAATGAGAGTCATCAGATGTTTTGCTTCCACCATGCTTGTATCTAGAATTATGTACTTAAGTACTGGACCATAGTCTTGGCTATTTATAGAGTTGTTCTGGACTTTGTCTGGTAGTTTCATGAGCTGATGCATGACTGTTTTTTGGCTGCTTTCAGGTAAATGGTGATGTCTTTGATCGAACTTTGACATCCAAACAGCGTAATGTATACACCTCAGTACTCTTCTATGCTTCATGGTGTCCGTTCTCTCATGATGCTCGGTTGATATTTAAAGCCTTGAGTTCCATGTTTCCTCAAATTGAACATTTGGCAGTCGAACAATCATCAGCGATGCCAAGGTATGTATCGATTGCCTTTTTGTTTTGATTCTCATCTCCTCACTGCGATGATTAGTTTCTATAGGTAGAAAACAATATGGTGTTGGTAAGTCTTTTTGTTTGATTCTCATCTCCTCACTGCGATAATTAGTTTCTATAGGTTGAAGATAATATGGAGTAGGTTAGTACCCTGCATGCTTTGTTTTTTTTCTTTGTAATCGGGTCCCCATGTTACATGTTTTTGTTTTGACAACAATAGTTGCTTTATTGTTGGAAGCAAGAACGACTTCCTCAATCACAAAACAAAACTACCTTGTTAGAGTAGCATTGTAGCGTTGGAGATTCATCATTTCGAAGTTGGAGCTAAAGAAGCTAATTTTTGGGGCCTTCTACTTTATACATGTCTCGATTTATGTCTCATGTTGGAACAAACTACTAGGATTAATCCCTGCATACAGAGTGCTGGCATCACATCTTATGACTGAAAGCACTAATTTTCACATTTGCCATGCCTTTATTTCGTTTATATTGCAGTGTACTTTCAAGATATGGGATCCATAGCTTGCCTACGTTTTTAATGGTGAACCAAACATCAACAATGCGATTTCGCGGCCCTAAAGATCTCCACTCCCTCGTAAAATTCTACGAGAAAATCACGGGTAATTGCTTCTCCCAATAGGAGTAGAAGTTTCTTTTAATCTTTGGGCTCTGTTTTGATGTCTTTTTAACTATTCGTCTAGTAAAATTTTCAATCCAAAGTTATCAATCTCGTACCCGATAACACACTGTTTTTGTAACGAGTATGGTACGTACCGGTACCGTGAAATTTACCGGTACCATTTTGGATTTAACGTTATGTGTGTGTGTAAGTGAAAAATAAACACGTTCTTATACATTTGTCATTTAGAACATTTACTTCAAAATAAGAAAATGACCCTGCCGCTTACTCTACACATTTAATCTACATGTTTGCCATCGCCTCAAAACATTTGATTTCTCCTTTTTCCCAAGGAGCTCAAACAGTCCTTTCACCACCACCCCCGCCCGCATTTCTTGATGCCGGAATACTGTTTTCACGCCGGAGGAAGACATAACGTTCTCTAGCTTCGATTATCTCTCCTCTTTCTCATTTTATTGTTTTTTTTTCCTGCCCAAAACATGATGCCAGGATGTACAGAAACCTGCCACTGCCGGTCTAACGACTAAACAGGGCCTTAAAACCTGTGTGTTTCTCTTTTATGTACCGGCTGGAATCCGAAAAACGGCCGGAACAGCCTGGAACATGGTGGTATTTCAGCCGGAATAGAACACCTTGTTGAGTGTCCCATTTTTTTGCCAGTATGGGACGAGATCGATAACTTTGGTCAACCAATGCTATGTGGATGCTTATTAATCATAACCCCTTTAAATCATTCTCATACCAGGAGGTCGTTATTGGTGGTCAAGTTTTGTGTTCTACTAACCAGTTTTCTGAAATCCAGGATTTGAACCTGTTCACTATGTTCCGGTGGATCAATCCCCTAATTCGGAGGGCAGTGGAAAATTTGTCATGCAGTCGTGGATGGGGTCATCACTAAATGAGATAGTAACAACGGAACTGTACTTGTTATTCTCTCTGTTATTCCTCCTTTTGAGAATCGTGGTCTTCATCTTCCCGAAAGTCGTATCTCGCTTCAGGGCATTCCGGGCATGGTACGTACCGCATCTAAACTTGGAAATATTTGGAGAGACAAGCCACGTATTGGGTCGTGTCCGCCAGATGGTGAATGTGGAGAGGATTTGGGCAAAGATGAGAGTTTTCAAGACCAGGAACTTCCGCGAAGGTGCAAAGAATGCCCGAGTATGGGCTTCATCTTTGGCTTCTGTATCACTGGGTGAAACCTCATCGTCGAGATTATAATCCTAAGGTTGAATGCGCGATTGTTTATCTTGTTGAACTGATAGGAAAATGGAGCTTCTCAATCCAGAGATAACAGAATGCTGCGATGGCTGCCTCTCTCTCACACGCGCACGCGCGCACACACATCCGAAATTATTGCACTCGTGAGTTGTGTCAACAGCTGAATCTGGTCACACTTTGTGTTGGCTGTGTTTTTCCCAACTATGCAACCACGTATATTTATGAACGGCTGCATCTGTGTATATTAACTTGGAAATTTTAGAGTGGCCTGTTTATATACTTCCGAAATGTAAGACACACACACTCTCTCTCTCTCTCTCTCTCTCTCATGAGATGCAACTGGTTTGTATGGTTAGAATGGCCCCCAGTGAGGGAATTTCAGGTGCATGATTTTTTCCAGGTTGAGTCCTCCTTACTACTGCTCAAAAGGGTTGAAGTTCTCTTTTATAACAAGGTCAACCTTGAACCTTTTCACACAGAATGCTTCATGCTCAGAACACGACAAAAAACATCCTTCAATCCGTTTCCGCCCTTTGGGCTGTCGCTTTATTTTCGTATTCGAAATCTGAATTCGTTGTTTGGAAAGACGGAACCGAAAGTAGAATTTACTTTTCGTATTCGAAATCCGAATTCGTTGTTTGGAAAGAAGGAACCGAAAGTAGAATTTACGAAGATTTTTTTTCTAGGTAACTGAACAAAAAAATGATTTTTCGATGATCTATGTGCATGTTTTTCCCCTTTCATTCTCCACAGCTTAACGAGGCCTCGTCCGACAAGAACTTTTAACTAGCATTAGTTGGTACCTTTTTTTTGTCTTGAACAATTTTTGTTGATAAATTTATCAGCTTTCATTTTGATAACTCAGGTATCTAAGTCAACTTACGCATACCTCATTATTTCGAGAAGGCCCGTCCCATCGCCCGCTTGCAGGGGCTAATTAAAATCGAAGAAAAGCTCCGTGTGGACTAATCCCAATGGATTTGATAACACCAAGACTATTGTGTTAAAACCAATCTCATATTTTGATGCAGATTAATTCGCTTTGGTGATTTGCCAGATTTGACACAGCTAAAGTTGCTGTCAAACTAAACATTATTAGACGATAGAGATGATTGCCAATTTTTTTTTAACACAATTTCGATTTACAGGTAGATATGAATATATTGTCAAAAAAGAAAACTTTTACGGAGTATTAAATTATGAGTTTGATGACAACTGGTCAGCCTATTAGAGGGCTACACGTTTAACAGTTTGGTGCCCTTTCACCTCGTCCATTTACTTTCTCCTCCGCATACCCACCACGCAGCCTTCATTTAATTAATACCCCACTACTTAAAAATGCCTAAATGTGCACGCCTATTACCTGTCAAATAACTTCAATTAGGTCAATTTCATTAGGTATTAGGGCTAGGCCACTGGTTGCTTTTGTCAATGTTTTTACGGCAGCAACCAGAGGCCTAGCTCCCTAAAAGTTTGTGTCTTTGGATCATAATTTGAAAAAAAAAATTCTAACAAAAAACACTTATTATCTCTACTTTCAATCATTATTTTTATTTCTTTCTTCTCTCTCCAATTATTATTCTCATTCTTTCTCTATCTCTCTTCACTCATTACTCATTACTCTTATCTCCAATCATTACCTTAATTTTGTTCTCCACTTATTACCCAAAAACCAAATTTAAAATTTTTCAAAACATCATCCAAATAAGGCATTAACAACTGAAGAAGCAACTAGAGGCCTAACGAATTGTTCGAGTTGTTATTAATTTTAAAATAAATTTTTAAGTGGTCTAACGAAAATTCAGAAATCAAATAACCTTTAAGTGCTTTATTCAATGTTCCAAATTTTTATCCAGTTTAGGATCCTAAATTCTGAATGAATTTTGAAGACGAACGGCTCAAATCATTTGTATGGAACTCCAAAGTGGACCCATAGAATTATGGACGATATAAATATATACTCCTTGTATAGATCTAGATGGGAAAATACACCAAAAGCTTTTGATATGGCAGTTTACATGTCTCTCTCCTCGAACTAATTGTTTTGTTGTTTTGTCACGCTATTATTTGTTTGGAATATATAAATACCTAACCCTATCGTAATGGATCAGAAAAATAGGATTTTTGAAAGAAATGAACGAAACACGTGCTGGGAAAAACACTGACGTCTTTTAAAGAAATATATAAAAATCAAATACCTTCAAAATTTACGAATTTCGACAGACTCTTCTCCACCTCTACCTCTCCAAATTTTTTATTTATTTATCGTGTAATCAAAATAGAAGAAGTAACATTTGTAAAATTCAAGTAGAATTGGAAAATTAGTAGTAGTAGCTTTTTTGGTGTTGGCAAGTAAAAATAAATATACCGATACGAGTCTGTTTGTTTGGTTAGATATGAACGTCGGATAGAAATAGTTACCAAACGGGACTCAGATATCCGGTATTCGGTTAAAAATTCTTACAAGTCGAATTAAATGTGATAGTATTTATTAAGGATGCCAACGTTAATTCAACGAGACTTTTGGTCATCAATGTTTGTGGGGGCAAAACTAGAGGGCTAAATAGACAACCTAACTAACCTTAGTACTACGTAATAAAAAGTAACGATGCCAGCCGTTGGCAATTCTTTTGGCTTTCATTTTCACCTTTGCCCTGTCCTCTCCCTTCAGAACCTCCCCAGCCAATGTCTCTCTCTTTGCTTTGTCATTAGAAAATTTCATCCAAATACGTCCGACGACACTTACAGAAGGATTTCATCACAAATATCAGAAACACATCAAAAGGAGGGAAAAAAAATATACTCGTCAAATTTTATATTTTTTTATCATCGAAAAATTTTATTCAAGAATATCCAGCGACACTTACAGAATAATTTCATCACAAAGATTGTAAATACTCCACAAAACGAGGAGAAAATCCCCATCAATGTCTTTTTTTTAATCGTATGAAAATTAAGTTCAACAATGTCCAGCGACACTTACAGAAGGATTCAATGATAATCACAAAGATTGGTCATGACGGGACAAGAAAATCTCCAATTGATGTCTTTTTTTTTTATCTCCTTGTATAAAAAATTTCATTCAACAGTGCGCAGCGGCACTTGGATAAGGATTTCATTGGAAAGATTGGAAACACTCTACAAAGGGAGGAGAAAATCGTCTATCAATGTTTTTTTTTTTTAATTATTAAAAGGATAATTATCATAATTTTTCTCTGCTCTCTCACGCTCTAACCCTAAAGAAGCCGTCGCCGCCCATCTCCCTTCTTCCCCTCCCCCCAGGGTTTTACGCCCCAATAGGTGACAAGAGGGGAGAGATTTCTCCCCCTCGTTGGGTTTTTCCATCTCCCAATCTTTTAGATTTCGAAGATTTTCTCTATTTTTCCCTTCACCCCCATCCTTCTCCTCTCCAAACCACCATTTGCCACCCCTCCTCCGCCTCTTCCTCTATATAGTCCAATGGCTTTTGGAGGCTGTGCCTTGCAGATCATGGTCTTCGGAGGCGTCCTCCCCTCGCCGAAGTGGGAGATCTAAGTAGGTGGATGAAGTCTGCTCTAGTTCCATTACCGGTTTTTCTCTTCTTTTTTTTTTGGTTTTCTTCTTTGGTATCCCTTATGTGAGATTTCTCTCCGTTTGTGGGGCTTCTATCACCCCTGTGTGGATTTTTTGGATGTTTTCTGCAGTGCTCCGTCTGTTTGGAACGATGAGTTTAGTTGGAGTTTGGTGTAGTCTTTGGACTGAGTTCCTTCTATTTGATTTCTTGATCCCTTGTTTATAGATGAAGTTTCTTCTTGATGTATTGATTCTTGGATGGACGCTGATAATGCCATGATGGCTTTGTTTAGTGCCACAACAATCATGATTGTTTGACACTTCTACCCTCACAAGGCATACTACTGAGTATCTTTTCCTTGCCACTTGCTGTTGTCCTCCACCAACCCACTTTTCTTCGATTTCAGGTCTACTCCCCATGTCTCTGTCTCTCTCCCTCTCTCTCTTAATTCAATGCACCGAAGGCCTCTACCAAGACGAGGATTCTCACTCTTCTTTTTCATTTGGCTCTTCAACCATTCCCAAATCTGGTCCCAACTATATTTTGTAGAAGACCCCCTAATCTTCAGACTTCAGTCTTCTTCGCATCATCGTCAGAGATATCTGAAGCAAGATAAAATTTAATGAATTTTTTTTCCTCTCTGCATCTGTATAGGTCTATCTCACATGAAAAATGAAAAGAAACAAAATCCGAGATTGGATGCCGTGGCTCGTGATGTTCGTTCTGAAATCTGAATCTTCTGATGCCCTCCTTCTCTTCCTCTTGGAAAAGAATTACTCGACTATTTGTGTACTTTGGAGATGGGAATGTTAGATTTAAGAGAGCAAAAATTGAGAGAATGTTTATGTATTTCTTAAATGATTTTGTACAAAGATACGAAGCTCTTTATATACATACAGAGAAACTAAACTAGGAAAGAAGTTAAACTAGGAAAGAATAAATATACAATATTCCTATGCTACAATCAAGGATCTCCAGTCAATCAATTAGGCAACCAATCAACCGGATTTTCCTCTAACGCTCCCCTTCAAGTTGGAGAGTGAATATCATGAAGTCCCAACTTGCCACTTAAATATTGAAATTGTTCCTTTCCCAAAGATTTGGTGAAGATGTCTGCAAGTTGAGATTTTGACTGAACATAGGATGGGGCAATTACTCTAGCTTGCAATTTTTCCCGAACAATGTGGCAATCAATCTCTATATGTTTTGTACGTTCGTGAAAAATGGGATTTTTGGCAATGTGGAGAGCTGCCTGGTTGTCACAAAATAAGGATGTTGGCTGGTTTTGTGGAACTTTGAGATCTTCCAAAATGTGCCGTATCCGTGTAATTTCTAAACATGTTTCAGCCATGGCTCGATATTCGGCTTCAGCGGAAGAACGAGCCACATTGGTTAATTTGCTTCTTTGATTTCCAAGAAATCAAAGAATTTCCCAAAAATACACAGAATCCTGTAATTGAACGTCAAGTTGTCTCACAACCCGCCCAATCTGAATCATAATAAGCCTTTAACGTAGGATCATTGAACGAAGGAAAGAATAATCCTTGACCAGGATTCCCTTTAATGTAACGTAAAACTCTTAGAGTAGCTTCTCAATGTGGTTTTCGAGGATCCTGCATAAATTGACTTAGGATTTGCACAGAGTATACTAAGTCTGGCCTTGTTAATGTTAGGTAAATCAATCTCCCAACCAATCTTCTATATTTGGTTGGATCATGTAATGGATCACCATCATCGGGATTCAATTTCAAATATGCCTCCATTGGGAAAGAATTAGGACGAGATCCTAATAATCCCACATCATTCAGAATATCCAATGCATATTTCCCTTGAGAAATGAAAATTCCCTTTTTGGATCGAGAGACTTCAATACTGAGGAAATATTTGAGATTGCCAAGATCTTTGATGTGAAATTGTTGTAAGAGGAAGTCTTTGAAAGACTTGATTGCCTGTTCATTATTGCCGGTGACAATAATGTTGTCCACATAAATAAGTACTGCAGTAAATGTGTTGCTTTCGGATTTGGTAAATAGAGAATAGTTGGCCTTTGATTGAGTGAAACCTGCCTTTTGAATAGCACAAGAAAATTTGGCAAACTAATTACGGGAAGCTTGCTTCAAACCATATAATGACTTATTGAGCCGACATACCATATTCTCCCCCTGTCGGCGAGGAACGGAGGGAAGGTCCATATAAACAACCTCATCAAGATCGCCTTGCAGAAAGGCATTATGAACATCCATTTGGTGGATGATCCAATTGCGAGAAGTAGCCACCGCTAAGAGACAATGCACAATGGTCTGCTTTGTAGTGGGAGAGAAAGTCTCTAGATAATCAACTCCTTCAATTTGAGTGTAACCTTTAGCAACGAGGTGGGCCTTGTAACGTTCAATAGACCTGTCTGAATTGTACTTGAGCTTGTAGACCCATTTGCAGCCAATGGGCTTATGACCAACAGGTTGGGGAACGAGAGACCAAGTATTATTGCGAGCAAGGGCATCAAATTTAGCTTGCATAGCATCCTTCCATTTTGGGTCAAGAATTGCCTGATCATAGTTAGTGGGCTCACGAAGACCAGAAATAGAAGCAAGAAAAGAATAATGGGCAGGAGAAATACGGAAATAAGAGAGAGAGTTAGAAAGAGGGTGCCTTGTACCTCGGGTTGGACATGGCGACGGAATGGATGATGGTGGGGAAGCATTATGGGCAAAAGGCATTTGATAGTCAGCATACCACGCAGGTCGAGCACGAGGTCGGGTTGAGTGGCGAGGAGCATGAGGGGATGTGGAAGTAGTAACAAAAGGTAGTGGGTCTGGTAGAATCGGTGGAGTGATT
This sequence comes from Rhododendron kiyosumense, assembly GCA_019656275.1. Taxonomy (NCBI): domain Eukaryota; kingdom Viridiplantae; phylum Streptophyta; class Magnoliopsida; order Ericales; family Ericaceae; genus Rhododendron; species Rhododendron kiyosumense. The sequence goes on from BPLS01000663.1 coordinate 212,684, forward strand.
GGTGGTGGAATGTGAGTAGACGAATCGATTGGCGGATTGGCAGGGTTGGGGGGAGTAATTGGGGTAGTTGAATCGGTTGGGTAATCAGTTGGTATATCGTGGGTAAGGGGGGTAGTAGAATTTGGTAAAGGTGTGGTGTAGTTAAGGTCGGGGGCAGGTGTAGGAATGGGATGAAAATCAGGAGAAGATGTTTCTTTATAGGGAAAGATATGCTTATGAAAACGGACATCCCTACTTACCAAAAATTGGTGGGAATCTAAATCTAACAATTTGTAACCTTTTTGCCCTGTAGGATAGCCCAAAACGCAACGCCTAGCACGAGGAGCAAATTTAGAAACAGGTTTGACAATAGTAGCATAACATAAACTTCCAAAAACACAAAGGTGGTCATAAATTGGTGGATGGCCATACAACCGCTCAAAAGGTGTAAAAGTTAGAAAGGAGCCGAGTAGGCAATCGATTGATTAAATAAACAGCGGTGATAACACACTCACCCTAAAAATGAATGGGCATACCAGATTGAAAAAGGAGAGCACAAGCAACTCACAATATATGACCATGCTTACGTTCGACAACTCCATTTTGTTGTGGAGTGGAGACGCAAGAGGTTTGAAATTCAACACCTTGGGTTATAAAAAATGATTGTAGAGAAAGAAATTCACCACCATTGTCACTCCAAAATATTTTAATATGTGCGTTAAATTGGTTATGAACGAAAGTAAAAACAGATTTAAGCAAGGAAGAAGCATTAGATTTATGAGACATAAGAAATAACCATGTACAACGAGTAAAGTCATCCACAATGGTTAAAAAATAACGAGCACCAGAATATGTTTGATGTCTATGTGGATCCCAAATATCACAATGGATTAATTGAAATGGCAAAGTAGAAGAAATAGAATTTGACGGAAATGGTAATCTAGTTTGTTTGGCCAAAGGACAAACATTACAAAAATTTTCAAAAGGAACAGAAATAGAAGAATTGGGTTTAGAGATGAGGCGTAGACAGACATGTGATGGGTGGCCAAGGTGATGGTGCCAGGTAACATTGGGATGGGTAGTATGGCAAGCGGTTGGTAAGGTTCAATCTGGTGACATGTAATAGAGGCCGTCACTTTGCTTACCCCATCCAATCATCTTCCCCATAGCCAAGTCCTGCAAAACACAGAAATCCGAAAACAAAATCACACAATAATTTAAGGATTGAGTAATCTTACTGGCAGACAAAAAATTTAATCGAAAAGAAGGCACATGGAGAACATCTTTTAAAATAACATCTTTATTGAAGAGAAGTGTGCCAGTAGAGTTAATGGGTACGGTGGAACTAGTGGGTAAATTAACACAAGGTGTGTGGGGTGGATGAGAGTGAATGAATAAAGAAGAATCAGAAGCAATATGGTCCGTGGTGCCACTATCTAAAATCCAGCAATTCGAGGAGATAGAATTAACAGAGGGATGATTACACAAACCTGCGACATTTGCAAAAACATCACTATTACCCTTCGAGAATTGTTGTGTATTTGCCATGGTAGTGGTCAATTATTGATACTGCTCAGCAGAAAGCCCTGAGAGAGGCGGAGTGGCACCGGTGGGCGATGCGGCATGTGCAGCAGCAGAATTGGAGCGGGCATCGTGTTGATGATTTTGGTGTCCTGGATGATAGCTTTTTGGTTTAAAATTGGGATCATGCCGTCGGTGCCCAAGTGAAAATTCATACAATTTATAGCAGTGTTCAATGGTATGTGCAATATTTGCAAAATAATCCTTCAGTATTGGAATTGGAAGGTGAAAAAGATGAGTTACCAGAAAACTTATTTGGATTGGAGTTTTTAGAAAACCGCATAGCCGCTGCAATCGAGAAATTGTCCGCAGACGAATTATTCCCAATTTCTTGCTGTTTCTCGTCCTGGGTCACCATATTGTAAGCTTCCCGAATATCGGGTACTGGCTTTAGAAGAAGTATTTGGCCTTGAATGGGATTGTAAGTATCGTTGAGCCCCATGAGAAATTGCATGAGACAATCCTCATTATGATGTGCATGTTGCTTACTCCTTTCACTGCATTGACAATAATCGCATGTGGAAAGAGGGCGGTAAGAATCTAACCCTTCCCAACATCCACACAGCTTTGTGTAATAGTTTGCTATTGATATAGCGCCCTGAACATGTGAACCAATGGAACTTTGAATTTGAAATATTCGGGGCAGATTACCTTGAGCGAAGCGGGCTTGAAAATCCTCCCAAATGTGTTGGGTTGTGGGGAGCAAAAAGCACACTTGAAACTAGATCCGGTGAAACTGAATGAGAAAACCATGAGATCAACATATGGTTGGCTCTTTCCCATAGGTCGAACTCATCAGAATCGATAGACTTGGAAGGCTTCTTGAACTTTCAAGTAACTTTCCAGTAACAAAACCTAATTTGTTCTTAACGGAAAGAGTAATTTCAACGGATTTGCTCCATGTTGCCCAATTTTCGCCATTCAGTAGTTGTGAGCAAAGCTTGGTGGCCGAAGTGTTTAAGTGATGAAAATAATAGGCTTGACGGGTCAAGCAGATTAGAACTAGAAATACTGCTATCTCCCATGGTTGGCTGGTATAGAAGATGAAAGACGTCAGAAAAATCAAAAACTGAATCCAGTTATGATTCGAATCATTGTTCAATCGATTGTTGATAAAATGATTGGATGATACGAAAGTGTTGATTTAATGGTTTTTGCAGAAAACTAAAAAGGGATTAATGGAGAAAAAAATAACCACGGTGGGCAAGGAAAAAATAGCTAGGTATAGAACCCTAGCTTTGATACCATGTTAAATTGAGGAGAGCGAAAATTGAGTGAATGTTTCTGTCTTTCTTAAATGGTTTTGTACAAAGATACGAAACTCTTTATATACATACAGAGAAACTAAACTAGGAAATAAGTTAAACTAGGAAAGAATAAATATACAATATTCCTATGCTACAATCAAGGATCTCCGGTCAATCAATTAGGCAACTAATCAATCGAATTTTCCTCTAGCAGGGAAGCTATATAAGTTTTATTGAAGAGAGACAGATGGATCGATGTGAAGGGATAGCAATTTACAAGTGACGGTGATGGGGAGGTGAATCTGGAAGTGGGTCATGTTTATGGGGACTGATGGGTGGCTGAATTCGAAAGAGGAGGAGAATTAGAGAGGGAGAGGAAAGTGGTCAAGTGGGTTTCTCTTGCTGTTAGCCGCCGGAGAACGAGAGAAAACAAACAAGCAGATGAGACGCGAGGGTAATATCAGAAAATCAAGTTACACGTCGTGGCATTAAAAAGAATCATCGTGGCATTAGCGCCACCTTTCTTCAATCTATAACATCACCTTATCGTTTTGGAAAAAAAAGGCTCTTTTTTTATTATTAAAAAATATCATTCAATAGTGTCTAGCAACACTTACGAAGGACTTCCAAAAAAGGAGAAGAGAATCTCCTCAATTCAATCAAAGAAAGAAAACCCTCACAAGCAACCTACACCTCATTTCTTTCACATGAATGTAGTCAGATAACGTTTGGAATCTCTCCTAGCAAAACCAAAAATATTTTCTGTTGGATTGCTGTTTTAAATTGGTATATTTTGAGAGTGTATACATCAAACATCTTCATGTTCACATTATATTTACCGTTCAACAGAAACCAATGCTCACATCATATTTTCTGTTCAACAGAAATAGCGCCAAGAATTTAGGAACTTATTCTAACATTTTCACGAGTAAGAGTTCTTTTGTAAATAAAAATCCTTAAGGTCGAACTTTAAAAATCCAGTCCGACAAAAAAGTTTCTACAAAAGTGTTTCAAAACTAATTATATTAACAGAGCAATAAAACGACATGCGCGTAAGTTGATACGGTCAATTTTCAAGGAAAAAAAAAAAACACAAGCACATTCTCGAAACAGGCCAATAAGAACCTTGAGGGCCCATTCAAAGTGTCAATACATTAATCAGAGCCATATTTAATAGGGAAATGATTTTGTCACTCCCTTTTTTATTAACGCCACTCCTCTGCTAGTGTATTTTTGCATAAAAATTATACTTATAGAAGAGTTGCGTTAATAAAAAAGAGAATGACAAAATCAGCAGTTTATTTAATCCTACCCAATTAGAAAATCTGAAAAGAAAAATATTCAGCAGCCCTATCGACCCGCGGGGGGGGGGGGGGGCGCGGGTTTCATCTTAGGTAGGCCCCATCTGGACCACCCTTCATATGTCTGGTTATAAGGATAAGCTTTTCATCTCTCAAATAAAAATCACAAGAGCAACAAAGACACACTACACAAGTGTGGCCCTCTAAACTGCAAAATTCCCATAGAATCCAATTCCCCTGGAATTCAAATTCCCCAAGAAAAAGAGAGAAACCCATCTGCCAGATGAGAAAAGATGGATCTTGAAGAGTGGGAAGTTCTCTCAGATGATGGGTTTCTTGAAATCCAAGACGATGGAGGAAAGCAAATCTTTCCAAGAAAATACGTGGGTGATCCGAAGGTTGTCTTCAACATGAACTACTTCATCTGCAAGTCTCCGATTTCCAAGGGAATCTTTGATCCGGAAGGGATGGGAAACCAATTCCTTCCGCCCCCGATGGAATTGGAAAAGGTGAGAGAAGTCACCGATTTCCCTGTCGAGACAGAGCAGGTGAAGTCTCCCGGTGGAAATGTTTGGGAAACCGATTACATAGTTTCCCAAGTCTCCTTCAAGAAGATGAAGGAGAACGAATTCGTCGACATGAAAATGGATTCCCCGAGGGCCGGCGGCGGCGGGTGGGGAATCGTGCCTCAGATTGAGGCAGGGGTGTTTCAGTTTGAGGGTGGTGATGATGATGAGAGTGAGGTGGAAATTGATCAGGGTGGTAAAAAGAGAGGGGAATTGGATTCCAAGGGAAAGGTGGATTGGGAAAGGGAAAATGGTCATGGGGTGAATATATTGAAGTGGAGTTTGAGTGGAATTGGTGCGATTTGCTCCTTTGGTGTGGCTGCTGCTACAGTTTGCATTATTGTGCTTGGAAATGGAAATCAGCAGCAGAGGAACAAACAACAGAACCAGAAGATTCAGTTCCAGATCTTTGCCGATGAAAAGGTTCGATCTTAAATACCTGTATCGTTTCGTTGTAGAAACTGTGTTTTGATCGTGAATTCTTTTCTTTGGGTTGGGTTAAGAATTGTCACAAATCAATAGATTGTTTGGTTATGTTCAGAAAAACCAAATACTATGTTATTTCTGTGTCTGGAGTGTTTTTTTTCTCCCAATTGGCAAAAGTTAGTATTGTTAGATTAGCACATTGGAAGATGATTTGAACTCTCCTTTCTCATGCACCTAAGGGCACCCCTGATGCTAATGGGCAAAAGGCCTCTTGGCTTCTGTGTTGGAGTTACGATGTTAGTAGATACTTACTTGCGTTACCGCTAAGGATATCAATGTTGCTTTATGAGCTCAAGATCGAGATCCCACACAACAAGGTAGCATCGCACCGCGTCTGAGCCAACTGATCCGATCATAGGTAGAATTCCGATAGGTCATGTAATCTTTCGGCACCTTTGCATTTGTGTCATACTGGTTCGTTCGCTCAAATAATTGCTGCTGGTAGGCAAACAAGCGAAATTATAAAAACGAAATTATAAAAACGACATTGACGAGGTTGAATTCACATGTCAAGTTGAAGAGGTTTTGGTTCCATCTTTCAATTATTAGAACCATTCGCCTAGGCCATTTTTATTTTTAATTCCTGTACCAGGGGAGGTGGGAAGTAATTTTTGACCAGAACTAAAACATGGATTTGTGCTATTTTGCAGAGGATTAACCAGGTGGTGAATGAAGCAATATCAGCAGTGAGAGGTGTGCCCCTCACCACAGCTCATTTCACTTATCGTGGTGCTCATCATGGTCATGTCTCTTTAGACCACTGAGCAGCTGAGCTTCACATCCTTCATTTGTACCGCAAAAAGTCTAAGAACACAGCTTTAAACCACCGCTCTGAACATAACCGTATCTTGAGCCATTCGATGTACATCCATGGGCCAACATGTGCATCCAATGACTCCGAACACAGTTATCTCTGGACTTATGTTTTAAAGTTGTGTTCGTAACATCGATGATTATACTATTCGTCTTGGTCTTTATAGTAGTATTATGTGGTGTGCCAGATCAATGAGGATCCTTAAGCTTCAATATGAGAGTTTACGTGTGTGTAAAGAGTCTATGTCTTGGTTGTACTTTAGCTCATCATTGTTATATACTAATAATAATAATAATATCACTCCCCTGTTTGTTTTCTCCGAAGAATTCAGCATTTGTTTTTAAATTTTGATTAGTCTTTAACTTTTCAAGTTTATCTATAGAACCCATAGAAGATAAGAGAATCAACTTTTTTGGTTTTTTATTGTCTTTATTGGACTTTTTTTACCCCTCAGATATGGTCCGAAGGTTACCGCAGATTATATATAAAATCGAAGAAAGAAGTGGTTTATATACATCCTAAACAAACAGGGATTTCTTCACGCGGTTTTTGAACGACTGCGTCCAGAACCGTATGTTGCATGTGGGCATTTCGACTCTGAAAATAGTATCTATTATGTTCCTTGGACGAATTCAATACTTATCAAGTCATTGTGCAGTACTCAAAGCATTGATTCGAAACAATTTATCTTCGTTAACAAGACACACGCCACACTAATGCTACGTCTGAATTAGTTGGAGAAACCAAAAGGAATGGGATCCTCTCTCGTTCGTTCTCCAACGGGATTTGACGGTTTTGGTTCAGTCCATTTTGTTGGCTCTTTCCGTGTCCATTTCGATGATCAAAACCATTTTAAAACTCGTTAAAAACTTTTACTGTATTATACTTAAAGTCATGTTCAGATCAATACATAAGCAACACTTTGATATTAGTACATAACAAGATTCCCCAATCCTAAGGGACCGGAGAGGATCACATTGCAAAGCAAAACGGAGTTGCCATCAACTGATGAGAGAGAGAGAGAGAGAGAGAGAGAGAGAGAGAGAGAGAGAGAGAGAGGCACTTGAATGTAGTATATGTATGGCATTGGATTCCTTCAGAGATCACTTGATTTAGTGAGCTTAAAAGTTTGCTTGAACTTGGACTAGTACATCCTTGAGTCACACTCAAATAAGATTCGATTGAATTAATTATGCCATTTTCTCTTTCAAATTCAAAAAGAATTTTTCAAAAAATTCCCCCTAAATTCCACCTAGATTCCCCCTACTTCCAACATTTCTCTCTCTATCTCTCTCCACTTATTACCCTTACAATTTTTCAAAAATTTTTTCAAAAAGCAAACCAAACATGGCATTAAATTCTTCTAAAAAAAATTTAATAAAAGCTTGAGCTATACACAAATTTTGCAATTCTCTAGCTATTGTCTTTGGGAGTACATAAGCTCATCGGCTGGGGATTCGGGATCACAAGCTTTGAACATGATAAAATTTAGCTTGTAATTTACATTAGATCTCGAACTCGAATAACCTGACTAGTTCGTTTTACAACCTTATGCGAAGCTGTTCTCACGGGATGAATGTTCCTTGATGAAATACGTATCGGACACCAAACGGAGCCTTTATACAACTATATATATATATATATATATATTTATATCTATCTTCCTATAAAATTTAAAATATACACTTTTTTCTAATCCCCAATGGATTAATCCTAGGTCAAATAAGTTTATTTATAGCACACATAAAGTGGATAGAGTGAGCCAATCGCTTAAGGAATAAGTCATGCGTCCAAGCAGAAAAGGACGTCTAAACCGAATGAGGAGGAAAAAGTGCCTTAATTAATTAATTAGTTTATATCAATACTCCTCCTCCTCTTCAAACCCGGCCTGCCATTCTCTCTCCCTCTCCCTCTCTCTCCCTCTCTCTTTTTATAATAATAATTAATTCCATGAAAGGTTGCAGAAGACGACGGACTGAATTATCCAAAACCAGAGAATCTACTCTCAATTTCACTGTCTAAAAGTGTTTTGGACGGTCTGAATTTTACAAAGCTTTTTTGCAGAAGAGTTTAACTCTTTCTTCAATGAGTTTTTTTAAAATTCGGGCTATTAATTGTCAAGACAGACGGTGAGATATTAAACAGTGAATATTGAACCGTGAAAAGAGCGGGTTGTAGCATGGCTGTAAACCAGCAAATTAAGCCAAATCCGCCCAATACAAATTAGATTTATTGAGGCATGACCCTTCACACAATGTCACCAATATTGGTTGAATGGAAAATATCATTAACCACCAGCCAAAAAGGGCCTTAATTATTTGTCAACAGCGGTGGCGTGACGTTCACTGCAAATTGAGTGATCTTAACTTCATTCTTTACGCCATGAAGCTAGTGATATCTTTATCTAACCACAATATTTATTTTATTTGTATAGCGTATGGTATTTTTAAATTTATTTTATTTTATTTTATTTTATCAAGAGAATTAAGAAGTTCAAACCGACAGGAAACCAGGAAATCTAAACAACTATAGGTTAGCTCAATTTCTTCATATTTTGCTGTCTTTCAATTGATTCTCCAAAAAGATATGACAGTCTATTAATATACTATCCTAATTTAGGAGGAACTATTTGCCTGCGTAATACCCTTTAAGTGAGGAACTAAAATCTAATATCACATGGGGTGGTAATGTGGTATTAGTTAAGCCGGTTTTTTGGAATTATTTTCCTCCTCATCCAATGATAAAAAATGATTAGTCACCCTTTATCTCATAGTTTATTCTATTCAAATCAAACATAGTACAATTATTCCTTTAATTACTTCATATAATCACCCTTACTATCATACCTCCGACCCGCATGTCTACTTTATCTCATCATTAAGTGGAGTATCATCTTTCCCATTCCGTCCAAAGGTATTACGGAGTAATTCGGAAGTCAAATGTGCCTTAGGCCCTGTTTGGAAACTAAGGAAAAGGAAAAAAAAAGGGTGGAAAATAAGAGGAAAATGAGAGGAAAAATTCACTATTTATTAAACTTGAATTTTTATTTGCTCCCCTCTTTCCTTTCAACCAAACAATAGAAGGAAATATTTTTTTAATTTTCCTTTTTTTTCCTTAAGTTCCAAACAAAGCATTAATTTTCTTATCGAATAAACGAACAAATGCCCAGCTGCACAATGAGCCATAGATTTAGGCCTAGGTTGCTTTGTTCCCATAGGTATATATGTTGCCTTACATTAACTTTATGAACAGAAACATGATACGTTAAAAGTCTTCAGATGCAAGTATTACAGGAGTGGTGCATCTCTAATTAGAGAAAAACTTATTCACAGCGGAGTTGTAATTTTAGCCGTCCGTTTCGGTAACTAATGGTTCGGATCTTTTAGCAAATATATATTTTTTAAATTTGGATCATTCAAAACACATTTGGATGCGCGCGATTGAGTATCGTAAACAAATGCTCCATAAAGAAGTTTTTCTCCTCTAATTAAACTTCATTTGCACGTCCAGATGTGACATTATTTGCGTCTTCACTTCCCAGAATCTCATTACTCTTTCCATGTTACCACGTACACGCAGCTAGAATAAGGCACCAACAAGCATGCCATCACAAAGTCGACCGGTGAAACAGAGAACACAGACACTTCTTATCCAACGGATAACGGAGTATTTTAACATTTTGTGTCTGGAATTGCTTGACATATTCCTGATTTCGAAATTTTAGAATCTCATATAACACCAGGTCTTAAGAGAGAAATTAGTGAATTTTCTAATTTCAAGGTGGATGATGTGTTTTTGATCGGATCGAGAAGGAAAATAGTCGAGATACGCGCTGGCAAAAAAAGGAGAGACCAAAGTTGAGTTCCGCTGAGCAAAAAGTGTTTTATGAAAGTTTTGTCTTTATTAAAAAATTACCTTCGTTAATTATGCGCTAAACTTTTGTTAATTATTGATTCGTCTCGACAAAGTTATCCAAATATTTTTGAAAACATCTACTTTTAAACTGTAAAAGTGCTTCTAATTCCTCTTAACGAGACGAATCAATAATTAATCAAAATTTAGTGCAAAATTATGCTTTGTTTGGATTGGGATTTGAAAAGTGTTTTTGAAAAATAGTAGGGGTAATGAGTGGAGAGAGATAGAGAGAAAAATGTGGAAAGTAGGAGGAATCTAGGGAAAATTTTTTGAAAAATTCTTTTTGAATCGCGAAGTGAACAAGGCATAAGAAACGTGAAAAAAATGAATAACAATAAAACACTCTTTTTTTTTTTAAATTTATTCTTTTACTATTTTTTACACTTATTGCTTAGAGGAAGCCAACCTAAAATGTGCTTACGAGACCAAGAGGGTGCGTGTGGAAATTTTATTAGTAGTAAAAAAATAGAGAAAGTGGTAGTTGGGCTTTAGCGACCTGAGGGAGGAAGATGAAGACTCTGGTCATGGCTCCGTCCTCCGCACTCCCCCGCTCCATTACTGCTACCTTTGCTCGCTCCATTAATGGCCTAAACAACAACATCACCATAACACAAAAAACCACTCTCGCTCCTCAATTTCGCCAATCCAATAAACCGCTTTCTCTCACTCCTCCCCCTCTCCTCCTCGCTATGGCCTCTTCTTCTTCCACTCAGTCCCCTCCTCAGGTCTCTCTCTCTCTCTGCACGTACATATTTGCACACCGTCGTTCATATCTAGGGTTTCAAAACTATACGGCTTAATCGCTTCAATTGACGACATAATTTAATTTTCGTTTTAATCTGTTAATTGAAAACGTTTGTTGTATTCTATCGTTTGTATAGAGGGTTTCATCACCGTTAGGCTTAATCGCTCTAATCAACGCGTTAATTTATTTTTGGTTCTGCATCTTTTGATTGAAAATGTTTGATTATTTACATAATCCTTTCAAAATGGCCTGCGTTCGTGCTCTCAATCCTCGCACCCATGAATTTTAGTTGTATGGGAAGTTTTGGAAGGGCAGTCACGAATTTTAGTTGTGTGGGGGGTTTTTGAAGGATGCTTTCACGCTCGCGTATCCGCACGCGCATTATGTGACCTAGTGTACTACGGTTTATAAATAGGATTTCATGACAATTAGACTTAATCACATTGCCGGATTAATTTAGATTTCGTTTTAATCTGCTGATTGGAAATGTTTTTTTTTTTTTTAGAACGCAGCAGGTGCTGACGTTACTGCTGGTGATTTGAATGTATTTCAACTCATTCAATCTCATCAGGTACTTTGAATATACTCATAAGTCATAACTTGAGAAACAAGAGTGTAGTTGTGTTTTATTGGAAGCATGCTGGTTGTAATTGCAGGAAAAGGCTGCTAGGCTTCCTCCCGTTGAAGAAGTTCGAACCGTTCTCGATCACAGCTTGCGCGGCATGCTTTCTACTTTCTCTCAGGTTTTCCTTTCTCTTTCTTTTTTTCCTTTTTCTCCTCTTTGATTCTTGACATTTGTAGTTCTTGATTGATCATCTACTATATAATTCTTTGGTTTTCTACCTTGATTGGGAGGAATGAGGGTTAATATTGCTTGACTTTGACCTGTGAGAGACTTTTTTCCTTTTAGTATATGATTAGTGTTATTAGTCGAATCTCAATATTTTTGGATGCTGTTTTGAGTAGAAGTGTTGGCACATCTTGCGGTTACAACATGTAGGATTGCCCTGCCTCGCTCACTAACTTGTAAAGACATTTTGATTTTTTCCTCTCTGAATTTTATGTGATTAAATCCGATATATGTAATATTCTGTGGTCACTGGACAACGTTGCTTAATTTACATTAATGTATTGGTTACCTCTAGTTTCTTCATCAAGTTCATTATTTTTCCTTGTAATTTGCAGAAGCATGAGGGTTATCCATCTGGTTCAATGGTTGACTTTGCTTGTGATGCATATGGATCTCCAATATTAGCAGTCAGCAGCTTAGCAGTTCATACCAAGGTTAGCATGAAGTTGGAATTTTCTGATCATATGTATATGAAGAATTGCTAAAATGGCAGTCATCCAAAGAGATACCTCGTTTTGTATGACTGTGAATTACCTCTTGGCGGCCAAAATATTCAGTGCTATACTCGCCAATTCTGATTAGCTGATTGCTAATAGAGATAAAAAATGGGGTTGTGCTCAATGCCCCTTGAAATAGGAATTTTTGTATTCTGATAATTGGGATTAGTTTTTGAGGTAATACTTGGCAGGTAAAGTAATTTAAAGAGATTCAGCCTGAATGAATGTGTATCCTAATGTAGTACTCAATGTTCTAAAAGTCGGTAGACGCTAGTCGGGCAGTCGGCCAACTTCGAGTGATTAATCAGATTAATTGGCGATTAATTGTTGCATATTAATTAGTAATCGGTGATTAATCGTTAGTCGGACGACTCGGACCTAATTGGATAGGCCCCGCATGCGACTAATCGCCGATTAATTCCTTGTTTTAGAACATTGGTAGTACTTGATGACGTCGATTAATCAGAACTCAGAATATAGTACTCATGTAGTACTCCTTTAGCATAACTGCCCTGACCCTATCCTTTTTCCTCGTCATCATAGGACTGAAAACTTCGCAACGAAATACTTGCAACATATTCTTTTTAGAGTTCCCATTTGTTTTTTATCATATTCTTGTCTAGGACAAGTTAATTAATTGATATTTTGTTGGTGTTGGCAGGACCTCTTAGCCAATTCGAAATGCTCATTGCTTGTAGCAAAAGATCTGGAGGATAGGACTGATTTAATTATAACCCTGCATGGTGATGCTATTTCTGTAAGTTGATAACTTTTGGTTGATGTGTTGTATTATTCTTAATTGGGGTTTTGTTATTTTAGTGTGGAAAGCTTTCTCTCCTGTTGACTTCTATTGGGAAACTATAATTCTAATTTTCTGAGTCAATGAAATATGCAGGTTTCTGAAACAGAGAGAGAAGCTATTCGTACTGCATACTTGGCAAGGCATCCCAATGCATTCTGGGTAACTTTGTGTCACTTGTTCCTTAACATGCACAACTGAATCTTCTCTGTATCCATGTAGAAAAACTAAGACCTTTTCTAATCTGAAGGTTGATTTCGGAGACTTTCAATTTCTGCGTATTGAACCCAAAGTTGTACGATATGTGTCTGGGGTTGCTACAGCTTCATTGGGTTCAGGAGGTTTGTGTATGACCCAATAAAGTTTATCTTAATATGTGTTTTTCCTAAATGTATACGGAAACCACTATAAGTGTTTGAAATAGAAAAAAGTGCGAATTTCCTGTTTTCTTGTGCTATTTTTTTTTGGGTGCAAGGGAAATTGGTTTCTTGTGCTATTGCTGCTGAATGATAAGCAACTTTATGCGATTTTCCAGTGTTTTGAAAATAGGGTTGTCGTCTCGTGAATTTCTTCTTACTTCCACTTTCTGCTTTTTATTCCTACTTTCAGAGTTCAGCAAAGAGGAATATAGAGCTGCAAAAGTTGATCCTATATATCAGTTTTCTAAGCCTATAGCGGTATAAGATGAAAAAATTATGGATTTTCTTTTCCCAGTAAATATTTCTTTCGTTTATCACATTTCTTAGTCTCTGACACATTTGTTGTTGGCAGTCCCACATGAATAAAGATCACGCAGAGGATACAAAAGCTATCGTGCAACACTCAACGTCAATTCCGGTAATCAGGGATACTCTTTTAAATATCTCATTTTCGTAAGAGAAGCAACTGGTAGAGCTTCTCTTCTTATCAAACTCAGTTAAATTGAATGGTTGATGGTGCCAAATCCAGTCCTCTAACGTAGGTGCATAGGAGGGGGTTTGAGGATTAATATGGTGATAAACACGAGAAAGCGAGGGAAAATATTTTCTTTAGAATCTGGAGGCCTAATCAGCTTGTGAGTTTGCAGTTTGAATGCATTTTATGATAGTTGTGTCGTATTATAACACGTGACTAGAGAGAAAGGAACCAATTTTTCAGCGTTTAGCTTTTTATCAACTTTTTACCAACCCTTGCAGTACTTGCTGATCCAGGATCTGTATGAGAATGGATGGTAGCTTCAAAGATCCTCTCCTTTTTCACTGGCTAACTTAAAATGCAGGAATTATTTTTATTGCTAGTTACTTAAGATAGTCAGCTTTTGTCAACTTTTACTAGCATCACCATAGCGAATGGAACCAACTTTACAGTCTTTAGCTTTTTATCAACTCTTTACCAACCCTGGCATTACTTACTGATCCAGGATCTGTTTGAGAATGAATGGTACCTTCAAAGATCCCCTCCTTTTCCACAGACTAACTTAAAATGCAGGATTTTTTTTTATAGTGGTAATTACTTGAGATTGTCATCTTTTGTCAACAAGGTTGGTGTCAACTCTTGAGAACTTGTCTTTCATCTGCTGATGTTTACTCGCTACTGGTGGAAAATGTTTTGTTTATTTCTGTTTGTGTGCATAACTTGTAGCAGAACTGTAGAAAATGTTGCTGCAATGAACTTGTCAAAGCTATGATCCGACTGCATATAAGCAGAATTGACTCACTTTCTAGGATTCACTTTATGCCATTCTGTAGGTGGACTTTGCTCAAATGCTGGATGTGGATAGTCTTGGTTTCTATGTTAAGGTAATGCTATACACCATTAACAATTCTATGTTATGTTATGTTTTTTTTTTTTTTTGTGGATAATACCTTGTATGTTTTGAACTTTTAGGCTTTTAGTGGTTGGACTGCTGATGTATCTAGTTGAATAATTTACTGGTTGAAGCTTTTTCTTTTCTAAGTTGGAACAGGAATAAGACGAAGTGAAAATGTCTTAAAAATACGCGTCTCTCAATTTGTAAGGAAAATTGTGGGATTGGTCAAGATTTTATATTTACTCATGAGTTTGTTGGCTTTGCTTCTTTTCACCATCTCTTGTCCAGTTTTCCCTAATAGAGAACAAATGGTCTTTTCTAAGAGATGGGAAATTGGACTGCTGGGCTATGTCTGTCTTTTGTTTTCTTGTTGAGACTGCGAAAAGGCTCATTCATGCATAACATTTTATTCTATTTCTAGGCTGGCTGTCAAGGGGATACTTTCAAGCTACGAGTTCCCTTCCCTAGACGTGCGGCAGACAGAAAGTAAGTTCAAATGATATTGATATATCATGAAAAAACATTTGAAAAATTGGTTCCTAAATTAAGCTCTTGTTTTCTACGTGAATCTAGCAGTTGGGCTTTTATGCAGCCATTTGTAAGTTTTGCTATTGGTTCAATAATTTCGATGCCTATATCCACAGCCTTTTAGTTGGTGGGTACTCCACAGTCCCATAGATTAGTAATAGCCCCATCCCTTCCTAAGGTGAGGCTGTAGATGCAGCCATAAAAGGTTTTGGGGGCAAGGCGGTTCCAATAGTACTATCTTATCATAGATTGGGCAGTCAATTATGTCTTCCACTGCGAAGTAGGGCTGTAAATGAACTGAATCGAGCCGAACCCTGATAAGTTCGGCTCGGGTTCGTTAAGGTATGAGTTTGGCTCGAGTTCGATTCGAGCCTAAACAATTTGGCTCGAGTTCGGCTCGTTAAAATTTTTCAAGGCTCGGGTTCGGCTCAGTTGGGTTCGTTAAGGTACTAGTCTGGCTCGAGTTCGGCTCGTTAAGGTACTAATCTGGCTCGAATTCGGCTCGAATCCGATTCGAATTTGAACATCTTGACTCGAGTTTGGCTTGTTAAACACAAATGAAACGAGCCAAGCTAAATCTAAGCTCGAATTGAGCTCGTCAAGACTCAGGTTTGATTCGGCTCAGCTCATTAAACTCAAGCGAACCCAAACTCTCTCATTGATCGTATAGAATTTGGGAGAAAAATAAGTATTGATATATATACAACCTTAAAATTTTTTATATTTACAAATAGACCTCTATTGAATTGTTAATTAAATTTAAGTATAGGTTTGCGAACCCAACCGAGCTGAATACCATTAGGCTCAGGTTCGGCTCATTTACGGAACGAGCCTAGAATTGAGGTTCAGGTTCAGTTTGTTTAGCAGACGAATCGAACTCGAACGAGCTCTTACCGAACTGAGTCTCGAACAGTTCGCGAATGATTCAGTTTATTTACAGCCCTACTGCGAAGTAATAATAATGGTTTTCCAAACAAATGAAGAGTAAATTGTGCAAAGTAAGGTAGGTTTTGGGCTCAATATGTAATACACTGCAAAAGATAGAAACAGAGTGATACCTGGAGAACCTACTAAAGGTCAAACAAAACAATTATCGTACTTATCACTGTCCTGGTAAGTCTGCTCAAAATGTTTTGGTAGAATGCAGTGCAACTCTAGAGTCTAGATGCACTAATCCCACTTCCCAGTTCCCAGCTTGAATCAGGTTGCAAGAATCCATTTCGGTATCTCTGTAAGGCATTGATGCCCTTGATTACCTCCTTTCCATATTACTTTCTCTGTTTTGTTTATGGTAACCCTATGACCAATGAATTATGCTCATGGATCCATTTTGTTTGTGAAAATATTGTACATTAGTAACAGCATAACTAATGTGGCTGAATGGAAATATTCACACCTTAGCATGACCCTCTGTATGTGCATGTGTGTGTGTATATGTTTGTATTACACTCATCACTTGCTGGAATTTGAACATTTTCATTGCTTCATCTGGGAAAACCAAAAGAGTGACTTGGTTGCAGCCTGCTGTGAACTTTCAGCATTCTTACTTACACAGCCTAATGCACTGATGCTCAGATTTGAAATCATGATGCAAGTTGATAAATCACAATGTTAAATGGAGTTTGACTTCTTTGATTTTGACTTTCACAGAGATGTGAAGACTCTCATAGTTGAAATGCTTCAAGCTGCAAAAGCTTAGATTATTTGTCTGCTTCTATTGAAGAATGAAGAGGTATGGTTAAAATACGCAGTTTAGTTGTCTTGCATTCATATGCCATATATCTCATGCTCTTGTCTTTTTCTGCTTCTTGTGGTGTTATCGTCAATTGACTGTTGAACTATACATGTGAACTCCACCAGACATTTGTGGTTGAAGTGATGGGAACTCTTTAAGGTTAGAGCAGGACATAAGATAACCATTCTAACACCGTACTTTCAACTCTACCCCCTTGATGTGCCACTTTGTAACTCAATAGTCAATTCAATACCCTGCCTGATTTTTAATTAAATCTTTTTTGCTCTTCCCAAAAAAAAAACTGCCTGTTTTATGCATATTGCATAGTAAGTTGCATCTTTTGTCAGGATTTCTCAAGATTATTCAAAATAAGCAGAACATTATGGGCGACAAAACTTACAGACTGATCTTTTAGTCCTTTATTTTGTTTGTGACATTTTTTAGATGACATATCAGCTCTTCTTTCTGCCACATTATTTGTTTCTTCGTTTTCTTGTTCTTTTATTATTCCTTTAGTCTTGTGATATAAGCAATTCTAAGACGTGCTCTTGAATTCTCTTTTCCTCTGGCTTCGCAACTTTGTGTTGTTTTGAGTTTTTCCCGATCCATCAAGGATATTTTGTGTGCAGCCATCCATTGTCTTCCTGATATGTTTTACAATCCTGATCCTGGTTTTTGGCAAGTCAATCATGTGGGTCCTGATCCATGGGCGTCTGAGCAGGGTTAGAACTTAAAGCGTAACACAAGTTCCACATTTACATATGCTATTGTTTTTTTGTTCGTAGAAATTGAATGTGCTGTGTGAAGCATCATAAAAAACACAATTTTACTTGCCTCTGTTTTCCTTTCTGCAGGAACCATGGAAGCATAAAAAAAAAAAAAAAATCACATTTTCTCTCTCTTTTACTTGACAAGTACAATCATACGGAAACAACATATTAACAGGATGAAACTACTTAAACTGTTGGCATGCGGGATGGAGATTTGGCATGTAACTGTATATCTTTGTGGATCTTCCTTTGTGCATTGTTAAAACAAGTTCTTGATGTAAAAATGGTGTATTACCGATTTTGGTGTTTGGGAAAGATGAAAAGTCTATAATGCTTATATTGAATCCAAAGAGTCCTACCCAAAATTTACTTAATTTGAGCTGTTTTTTTATTTATTTATTTTCCAATTGTTGTTTTTTTAATCGGCTTTTTTCCAATTGTTGTTCTTTCATAAGTATTATTTGCTGAGAGCATCTCCAACCCAATTCTTCATTTTGATGGACCAAAATATCATTGTTTATTCAAAAAGTGATTTTGAAGAATGTTACTATTATTCACTCATGCTCCAACTACATTTCTCTATATCTATCTTCGCTGCTTCTTTTTTTTTTCAATAAACACACTCAAAACTCAACCATTGCTCATTTTCCCTCCAAAATTTGAAATATCACAATTTCAACATTTACCAAATAAATTTAAGATTGATCTTCTAATCTGATCATTATTGGAACATAATGTTACAAGTTATGCATTGTTTATTATATATGGGGAACCATCTTCAAATTATGAAGTTGTCTCCATACATGAAGAATCAAGTTTGATTCTTCATTTTGAAGAAAGCAAATGAAACATGGTTGGAGTGCTACAATTCTTCATTTTGATGAACAATGGTTTTGAAGAAATGAAGGTATGGTTGGAGATGCTATATGTTGAAATTGGGTAAAGAAGCTTGTTTGTCTTTTTAGCTGTGGTTTTCCTGATATAAGATTACTTCTGTATTTTTTCTAACTTTTTTTTGTTCTAAGTAATGAGAAAGTTCTGTACTAAAAGACCAGAATTCATGAGCTAGGCCTGGGGACAGGACCACAAGGACCATCTGGGGTGGTAGCCAAGATGGCAATGGGCTACCCCCATTGGCCTTGGCTCTCCTGTTGTTACAAGTTCGAGGCGTATCGAAACCTCCTCACTCCTGTTTGAATTTCATGATCTGTCTATTGTCTTCTTCGGCTTCGGATGGGACGGTGTGCACTTATGAATTTCGGATCTCCGTAAGAAGTCTTAGCCACGGGTCTAGAGTCACGTGCCAGGTGAGATTTGCTATGCCGGGTCGCTCTCTACTCCACCCTGGGTTTCTTTTCTTCATAGGAAAAAAACAGGACCACAAGGCTGAATGAAGAGAATAAGGACAAGTCAGCTCACTTATAAACAATTGTGCAGCCCTTACCATTCCTAGGAAAAAAAGCTGGCATAATTGAGAGGATGAGAAAATCCAGCGTACCAAACATGAAAACAGCTCATCACTCCTCATTCTCTACCAAATAATTCAAACCTCTTTTTATTGTTATGTTCTAGATTTGGAAATTGATTTCCGCACCTTCTTTTTTTTTACCATTCCCATAGTTTGTTTTTAGGGGGTGTTTGGAAGTCAATTTCTCTTTAGATTATAGATTTTTGGATTGTAATCCGAATATATATAAAAGTGTTTATATGATGTATAGAATAAATTTTTGTTGGAAAATAGGGTCGAAAGGTTTATTAAAAATAATTTAAAATGCTCCTCTTGAGGTGATTTTTAAATTAATTTTGGTAATGCATCATGGTAAATTGTAATTACAATTAAAGGTTTAAAATAAAAAAATTCGCATTGGGATAACGGGGCTCCCAAACACCCCTTTCATTCATAGGAATTCATTACATTACCCTTAATTTGTGAAAAAAGTGAATCAATGACAAGAGAGTAGTGTACATTCACGTGAATTAACCCAAAAAAAAAAAGAAGAAAAAAGAGTGCTGATAATTAAAGGGACCTGCAAAAATCACTCCCATCAAAATTTACCAGTGCTGTTATGGGTATAGATTTTGGATTTGTACCTACATGTACAAATCATTTGGGGGCCCGTTTCAGTTTCCATAAAGACGATTGGAGCCGCTCATTTTATTATTTTGTTGAGGGGTCTCGCAATCAAATATTGTTAAGGGTGTTTACGAAACATTCAACATCTAACTTTTGTATAGGGGGTCTGTACACAGGAGTAGATCACGTCTAGTTCACTATGGTCCAGTCTGGATTAGTTTTGGGCCATTTTCTGGGCCTAGGATATCGGAACCATTCACTTTTTAGAGCTCGCCGAAAAAGATAACCATGCCAAAAATTACTTCGATCCAATACCATTTGATTTAAGCTTCATATAATTGTGTTACATGGGTTGTAATCCGGTGTTAAACACTTTTTTCTTACAAACTTAATGCATTTCGATATTATATCAAATTGTATCGGATTGACCTAATTTTCGACGTGGTTAATGTTCTCGGCGAGTTCTAGAAAGTGAATGGTTCCGATCATTGCAAATGGCCCAAAACTAAACCGGACCATAGTAAATTGGACGTGATCTGCTCCCTGTGTACACACCCCTATGGACCTTTTTGTAAATTTACCTCTACAAATATCTTCAAGAGCACATAATTGTTTATGGCACCGAAATGTCAAAGATAACCCTTTCCACTTGGATGATAACATGGCTGATTGTTTTCAAATTGAGGACACCCCCAAAGTTTGGTGCAGCTTAAAAAAAGAAAGCAGAGAACATGGATGGACCCTACACAAAGGGAACATAGCCGTTGGCAGACAAGCTGTGCGCCACACCTAAAGAAATAGGACACCCTGTAAACAGAGTGGCATGGCAGCCCTACAAAAATATAAACGTTAGAAATAGTTAAAGCAAAAAAGCTTTAAAAAATTGATGGGTTGTAGACCAACGGTCTTCTTGGGCAAATCACCCCTTTATATAAACCCACCATCTCATTTCCCATTGCCAACCCACTTGCTTATTTTCACTTTCATTCCCTCTTCTGCTTTCTGCCCTCCCCATCCTCACTTTCTCCCTCTTCGTTCTCCCTCTCTCTCTCTCTCTCTCTAGAAAATTACAATGGAGGCAATGAAGATGAAGCTTTTTGTAGCTGTGGTGATGATGGTGGTGGCGGTATCGGCGGTCCAGAACGTGGGAGCAGCACCTACCCCTGCGCATGCGCCCGCACCCAGTACCCCTGCGCACGCGCCCGCACCCAGTCCCGTTTCGGACGCCGGTGTCTTTGTGCCGACAGCTTTTGCTTCTCTTGTAGCCCTTGCGTTTGGCCTTCTATTCTGATTTACTCTCTCTCTCTCTCTCTCTCAAATTTATTTGTTCTTATGTAGAGGTTTGTGTCTCAATCTTCTTTCTCTGTCAGAAATGGGTTTGGGGGTATGGGGAAAGAGGAGGGGTTTTGGGACTTCTTTGATTGGGGCTTTCAGTTTTCATTCTTTAATGTTTGTTAATTGTTTTTGTGAATGCTTTGTACTGAAGATATTCACATTTTATCACTGTCTCCATTATATATATAATAATCAAAGTGATCCATTTTGATTGCCGAATTTCGTGATCATTTCTTTACTTTTGATGTTCTTTGTTTTATGAATTTATAGCACTAACGTTAGATGCATTTGGTTAACCACACATTAAAATCAGGACCGACTCCGATGTTTGAGTTGCCCAAGCTTGACTCCAAATTTGGTTGCCCCACGTACTATTAAGTCATAAAAAAAAGGTATAAATAAAAAAAATCAACGTTACATTGTGATTTTAGCTTGAATTGCATCAAAAAAATAAAAATAAAAATAAAAATGTAACTTTGGTTATAGTCCGTATTGGTTAATGATTATCACAATTTAATTTAAAGAAAACAACTTCTTCATGCATTTCTTGAAGTAAAATCTTCAATTAAGTTATTGTTCTTTAGCTTAATAATATACTCATTTTCAATTAAGATTATAGCCAATCCACTTAATTTCTAATGTGACATAGTAGTCCGAAGGTAAATTTTATGTGACTTCAAGTCTTCAACTAAGGAAAATTGCTTTTCGCCGAAACAACTGTATTTACAAATCATTTTTAGCAAAAAAACCCTACTATATAAGGTTAAAATTAAGCGAGTAATATTACCAATATAGACATTTTAACATTTCTATCAATTATTGTAATCAAAAGAAATATAAAAGTAAAATAGTTTGATTAGAACAAAAGAAGATATACTACAACAAAGTTTATTTACCAAATAATCAAACCCTTTAACTTTTAATAGTAGAGGTCACATGAAAAAATAAAAGAATAAAAGGAAAAGAAGTAATAGTAGGACTATATGAGGCTATGCAAAAAAAAATGTTCTATAGCTGGTTGACCAAAAAATTAAGATGGGGAGGGATCTCTAATGGGACTTGGGAGGATAAAAAAGACAAAGGGGTACTCTGCAGTGTCCAAGACTCGAACATGCACATTTTCTATGGAGAGGTGCATCCTTTCCATTGGGACAAAGAAACTACAAGCAGTCATGGCGCCAAATTAAACATTTATTACATACTTGTGGGGGTTTTTGGTTTTTCTTTTTTGGGGTTGCCCCCGGGTATGGGGGTGCCCAAGCCCAGTGGCAGAGCTTATTCCGGAACCGGCCCTGGTTAAAATGTGTGACGTAGAAGTTATAATACAAGAATTACGTGCTTCGGATTTAGGTCTGCTGGACGGGAGAAAAGATGAGGGATGGATCTATTATTCCTACGAATCAAAAAATGATGAATACAATTGTTGTGTATAAAACATTGCGGAGAAGCATACAAGGCAAGTCCTAATTTGGTCAGCAAGCACATAGGAGTATAGGTATCTCTCAACTGATTTGGAATCAATTTCGTAATTGGAGTTTGTCAAGTCTTACCAACAATTTTTTCGTATTAGACCCAAATCACCTCCTTCTTGTCAACAAAGAGGGAACTGTAGAAGAGTATGTACAAACTAGATTATTTTAGATCGTCCAAACAAAGAATTGTCGGTATGTCCATTTTTCCGCAACCGAGGCATGTCGAGTTGAGTTGTGAATATCAAAATTTGAGAGAGGAAATCTTTGACCCATTTGGACATGTCCTCAAATCAACTAAGCCAATCAAGGAACAAAAATACTACATTATGTAGGTAACTTCAAATAGACCGAAGGAAGTCGGCTAATGAGCCGATTTTGGAAAAATAAAACCGAGCTTCATACTAGTTTCTCGTGACATCCATAAATTAAGAAATGATTTTTCAATGAGCCAAATGTAATTCGAGTTTTAATAGATTGGTTCATTCTACAGAGCACAAATTACAAAAGGATTTTTCAACGAGTCAAATATAATTCGAGTTCTTGTAGAATGGTTCATTCTATAGAGCACAACTCTGCATTCATGTACCATTTATCAATGCTAGTAGTATTCATCTCGCTAACCATTTTTCAATACAAAAAGGCTGAGAATTGCCTTCGCTGGACTGATTGATTTATTTATTTAAAACTGCATGCAGCACTGAAACATTATTCGAAACCATAACATAATAATACCCAAATGCTAGCTCTCACTAACAGCCCTGATTAACATTGAAACTCCTGGGATAAAAAACAATGGGCGGCCACCAGGCGTAAGAAAACTTGACGGCCTCGGCCGGTTTCACCGGCTGGCCTCCCTTGAGCAGGCACCGGCCATCGCGAGTCGGGACGAGGAGGGATGTGTCGACGTTTTCGGTTGTGCGGAAGTCCTTGCAACCTAAAACTATGCCAATTCGGGTACAGTTGCAGTTGTTGGTCACCGTTACCAGCCATTGTGGTTGTCCCTGGATCTCCCTCCCGCTTCGCTCTTCGAACACGTTTAGGTTCTCCAGGGTGCATTTTTGGCATGAGCCTGCATGCAATGTAATCCCATCAGAGGCGGATCCAGAAAATCTCAATACCATACCAGAACAGTTTCACTTATTTTATGAAAGCAGGTGGTGATAAACGAGTCAAACGACCCCGAGCGGGTGGTCGATCACGCTTGGTTTGAAAAGCTAACAAGCTTCAAAAATGTATTTGAGCTTCGCTTATTTATGAGACGAGCCGATCTCAAATGAGCTTCATCAAGCCAAACACGAGATGATATCTAGTAGCTTGAAATTTTTTATACTACATGATCATTAGTTGAACGAGCCGAGTAGTAACTTGTTCGAATTTGATTTGAAATCTTAACGAGCTTCAAAAAATTGTTCAAGCTTAATATCTAGGGTAACAAGCCAATCTTAAAACAAGCTTTTAACGAACAAATATGTTCATCTATTTCCGATAAAGCTGCATAAACAAATTGAAATTTTGGTAACCATTACGTACTAAAAAGGAAGGCAAATAAATGAAACTTTACAATTCAACAAACCTTAATGTTGTGAATCATTTGTGGAATAATTCTATGAAAAAATGGATGAGAGACTTCTTTTGGCTCCCAGGGGATTCGATCCCATGTAGAAAAATGCTTTCCATCGACACAAATGACCCAACACAGACAAAATGAATTTACGGTTGTTTGATGCATGGAGGTCCTATGTTCATTGTGTAGGAGGACCCACGTGCTGCCGGGCATCGCATAATTACGGATAATAAGTATGAACCTGCCTACGGAAGTATAGTTCCGTAGCGTTGCTACAGACACATATGGTGTTTGCGGAGCCACGGAAGGTGCTGTGCCCCTGATATAGATTTAAGATTTTTAATTTGAAGTCTAATATTCTTGAAACCTTAATTATATACCTTTGGTAATGAGACAGCAGAGAAGAACAGCAATGGAAAGCTTGACATAGGACAACATTATTGTAGAGAAATCTCCCCTTCTTCAATACACCTCGGCTCACTATTGTATAAGGAAAAATAATAACTCTCAATTTGAATTTGTCACTATGTCAATGTCACAGGGGTTGTTTATATATATGTTGAGAAGGGTTTTTTTTTTTTTAATGGATTATCATTTATGTTAATTAAGACATTGAGAGAATCTGAGATGATCTTTATAGTTATTTTATTTCCAAATTTGTCTTGATTTTCCACAATCAATTAGGCAAGTATATATAAACCAAAAATGTTACTCACACAATAATCTAAACACAACAACGTTAACTCACACAACCTCTCACATACATGTGGGCTCCACACACACACACACACTACTATGTGTGGGCCCTACATGTATGTGAGAGATTGTGTGAGTAGCATTAATTAATTGGTTAATTAATTAATTTCTATAAATACGGTCTATATCGTGATTTTCACTCATCATTTATTTAAAGAAAGTGAGAATTCCATAGTTGAGGAAGATACATGTATCGAGAAAGTATAATTTTGTTCATCCTCGTTTTCGGTGAGGGTAACTCTATCCACATTTGGTAGGCTAGATTGCGGGTCTTGTTTTTGAGCTGCATGTGTGGCTTTGTTAGGAGATCATCATTCAAACAACTAAGCTCAATCAAATATTGGTAATTACTCAATCAAAAAGTTTAGTTATTTACGGAAAGTTTCAAATGAGGACCTCTTAAAATGCAGACTCCTCTTTCTCAATCGAATTTTGATGATTTGAGCCGATTAATGTGTTCAGAATGTGATTATAAGGGTACCCAGGAGAAATCGGGAAAAAAATGACCTCGAAGGGCTTGATTTGAGCAGTTTTTTTGAACCGTTCAATAAAAAATTGTTTGGATGAAGCCCTTCCTAGTCATTTTTTTCGTTCATTCTCGTGAGTGCCCTTAAAATCATGTTTTTATTACATTGAGCAGCTCGGATGATTAAAATTCGATTGGAAAAGGGGGGAAATGGAGAGATTCACATTTTAACAAAAATGATGATCACCTCATTTGAAACAGACCGTGTGTTTAGAACTTGAAAGAGCAAAATTGAATTTCATTGTATCAAGTACTGAATATTTGCGTGGTATCCTAACAAATCAATTCATACAAAATAAACGATTTCGATTATTGAAACAAAATTCGCAACACATCTCTTTTTTCTTTTATCAGGATTCGCAACATATCTCATCTCACTGTGGATAAAGTTACCCTTAGGCTCCATCCAGTTGCCACAAATGTTGTACCGGAAAGTTATTCTCAGGAAAAGTTAAGTAAAGTGAAATAAAGGAAAAAGAAATCTATTTTTCTGTGAATGTTCATTTGAAAGTTTTTTTTGGCTGGAAAACTAAAATTTAGTAGTTCATTTGCCGAGAAAAGACACTTATGAGAAACTTTTTTATTTTTATTCCCGTGGCAAATTTTAAATAAAAGTAACTTTGAGAGCCAAATAATAGGCTATTATATTTCAAAAATTAACACATACAGAAAATGTATTTTATCTAATGCAAAACCTTAACATGAAATAAAAAATCGACTTGCAATTCCCTATTCAATTTGCTATATTCTGAATGGTCATGCAAATCTCCTATTTAAATTGACATTATCTGATAATCAACCGTACAAATGAAATTTAAAAAATAAGTAGATGATAACTAAATAAATAAATATTAAACAACCATACTTAATTAGTTGCTGATGCAAAAACTCAATGAAAATTAGTTAGTATAAAATTGAAGACTAATGACAAGATAAATAAATACTTCCAAAAAAAATAAACTATCAATCTTTTTCTACAACAATTATCTCAGAAAGCACCATAGTAGTCGAAATTATTGTTGTTCACGTAAATCTCAAGTGTCTTTCTAAGAACCTAATTTGTATTTTTTTGGTATTGGCGTCATTCACTTGTTTTCTTACCCACCAATTATTTTGACCCCACAATGGAAAAAACTTTTCCCGTGACGCAAAATCCTATGCTTTTTGCCGGATCACTTTTGCAAGAAAGTAAATCTTGCAGAAAAACTTAAAAACATATTTCCCACTACTTTCCTGCCAACTGAATACTACAAAAGTTATGGGAAAGTTGGTTTTCCCATCATTTTCTGTACTTTCCCGACAACTGAATGGGGCCTTAGTGGTTGAACAAAATTGATCTCACACAATATCAACTATACCAAAATGGTGTTGCCAACCACCATCCACTAGAAGGGAAGCAAATTAATACCACGGCAAAATTCCGTGTAAAATTGTCCCATAAAATAATAACACCTGAAAATTTCAAACCTCAGACACCAGAAGGGATTGCCGAATTTTGTGACCATTTCTTTACTTTTGATGTTCTTTGTTTTATGAATTTATAGCACTAACGTTAGATGCATTTGGTTAACCACACATTAAAATATGCGTAACGTAGAAGTTAGAACACAAGAATTACGTGCTTCGAACACATTATAAAGGTAACTCCAAATAGAACGACGGAAGTTGGCTAATGAGCCGATTTTGGAAAAATAAAACCGAGCTTCATACTAGTCCAAAAAATAAAAAAAGGTTTTTCAACAAGCCAAATATAATTCGATCGAGTTCTAGTAGATTTGTTCATTCCACAAAGCACAAAATACGAGACGAGTTTTCAACAAGTCAAATATAATTCGAGTTCTAGTAGATTGGTTCATTCTACAGAGCACAACTCTGCATTCATGTACCATTTATCAATGCTAGTAGTATTCATCTCGATAACCATTTCTCAACACAAAATGGCAGAGAATTGATTTATTTTACACTGCATGCAGCACTGGAACATTATTCAAAACCAAAACATAATAATACGTTCATTCTACAGAGCACAACTCTGCAGTCATGTACCATTTATCAATGATTCATCTCGATAACCATTTCTCAATACAAAATGGCAGAGAATTGATTTATTTAACACTGCATGCAGCACTGGAACATTATTCGAAACCAAAACATAATAATACCCAAATCAAATGCTAGCTCTCACTAACAGCCCTGATTAACATTGAAACCCCTGGGATAAAATTCAATGGGCCGCCACCAGGCGTAAGAAAAGTTGACGGCCTCGGCCGGTTTCACCGGCTGGCCTCCCTTGAGCAGGCACCGGCCATCACGAGTCGGGAGGAGGAGGGATGTGTCGACTTTTTTGGTCGTGTGGAAGTCCTTGCAATCTAAAACTATGAGAGTTCGGGTACAGCTGCAGTTGTTGGTCACCGTTACCTCCCATTCGGGAGGAGAGATATCCCTCTTGCTTCGCTTTTCGACCACGTTTAGATTCTCCAGGGTGCATTTTTGGCACGAGCCTGCATGCAATGCAATTACATCAGAGGTGGATCCAGAAAATCTCAATACCATTCCAAAACAGTTTTACTTATTTTATGGAAGCAAGGGGTGATATACGAGTCAAACAACCCGAGCTAATGGTCGATCACGCTTGGTTGGAAAAGCTAACAAGCTTCAAAAATGTATTCAGCTTCACTTATTTATGAGACGAGCCGATCTCAAATGAGTTTCATCAAGCCAAACACGAGATGATATCGAGTAGCTTGAAATTTTTTATACTACATGATCATTAGCCAAACGAGTTGAGTAGTAACTTGTTCGAACTTGGTTTGAAATCTTAATGAGTTTCAAAAAATTGTTCAAGCTTAATGTGAAGGGTAACAAGCCAATCTTAAAACAAGCTTTTAACGAACAAATATGTTACTCTATTTCCGATAAAGCTGCATAAACAAATTGATAATTTTGGTAACCATTACTTACTAAAAAGGAAGGCAAATAAATGAAACTTTACAATTCAACAAACCTTAATGTTGTGAAACATTTGTGGAATAGTTCTATGAAAAAATGGATGAGACTTCTTTTGGCTCCCAGGGGATTCGATCCCATGTAGAAAAATGGTTTCCATAGACAAAGATGTCACAACACAGAGACAAAATGAATTTACGGTTGTTTGATGCACGGAGATCCTATGTTCATCGCGTAGGAGGACCCACGTGCTGCCGGGCATCGAATAACTATGGATAATAAGTATGAATCTGCCTACGGAAGTATAGTTTCGTAGCGTTGCTATAGACACAGATGGTGTTCACAAAGCCGCGGAGGGTGCTGTGCCCCTGATATAGATTTAAGATTTTTAATTTGAAGTTTAATATTCTTGAAACCTTAATTATACCTGTGGTAATGAGACAGCAGAGAAGAACAGCAATGGAAAGCTTGACATAGGACAACATTATTGTAGAGAAATCTCCCCTTCTTCAATACACCTCTGCTCACTATTGTATAAAGAAAAATAAAAACTCTCAATTTTAAGTTGTCACTATGTCAATGTCACAGGGGTTGTTTATATATGCTGAGAAGGGTTTTTTTTTTATTTTTAATGGATTATCATTTATGTTAATTAAGACATTGAGAGAATTTGAGATGATCTTTATAGTTTTTTTAATTTCCAATTTGTCTTGATTTCCCACAGTCAATTAGGTAAGTATAGTGGTTTCAAATCGGGATACGTATCGTGTATTGTTTATTTTATTTTACGAATCGTATCGGGATACGTATCGCGTTAACAAGCTAATATACAATAAATAATAGTTATACCTAATAATAATCTAAAATTTTGGTGTATATTTGAAAATAAGTGTTTTATGTATGAAAAAAAAATTTTTAGGATGAAAAAATCCAAGTCTCTCTACTAGGGTCTATCGCATTGAGGTTTTATAGTGCCTGAGGTTAAGGGAAGAGAAAAAGAGCCATTATCAGATTCTCGTAAAACATGATCGAAATACGTTCTTTCTTTTATTCGAGCTTTGGCTTTGGGTTTCTTTTAAATGATTTGGATATGACCATAATTAGATGAAATGATCAGAATGTGTTTGGTGTTCCACCCCTTAAAATATGGTATGATTTGATCTTTATAAGTAATCGTAGGATACTCTGCCGTATCGTAAGATTTCTATAAAAAAGGATACGGTCTGTGATACGTTTCGTTTTTGGAAGGAGACGATACGAATCATAGGATATGTATCCCGTATCATATGATTTTAACAACTATGGACTAAAGTATATATAAACTCCAAAGGTTAATTAATCGGTAGTATTACTTAATTTCTATAAATATAGTCTATATCGTGATTTTCACCCAGCATTTATCGAGAATATAATTCCTTAGTTGAGGAAGATACATGTATTGAGAACATATAATTTTATTCATCCTCACTTTCGGTGAGGGAAACTTTATCCACATTTGGTAGGCTAGATTGCGGGTCTTGTTTTTGAACTGTATGTATGGCTTTGTTAGGAGATCATCATTTCAATAAATCAAAAAGTTTAGTTATTTAGGGAAAGTTTCAAATGAGGACCCTTAAAATGTGGACTCTCCTTTCCTGATCGAATTTCTATGATCCGAGGTGCCCAATGTGTTCAGAATGTGATTTTAAGGGTACTCGCGAGAAATCAGCAAAAAAAAAAAAGACCATGAAGGGTTTGATTTGAGCAATTTTTTTTTTCAATAAAAAACTGTTCGGATGGAACTCTTTCCGGTCATTTTTTTTTCTGATTCTTGCGGGTATCCTTAACATCACGTTCTGATCACATTGAGTGGCTCAAATGACTAAAATTCGATTGGGAAAGGGCGGAAATGGGGAGGTCCGCATTTGAAACAGACAGTGTGTTCAGAACTTGAAAGAGCAAAATGCAATTTCATTGTATCAAGTACTTAACGACAACCAATTAAATTGAATATTTGCGTGGTATCCTAACAAATCAATTCATACAAAATAAACGATTTCGATTACTTAAACAAAATTCGCAACATCTCTCTCTCTCTC
>BPLS01000663.1:248036-264346 GCA_019656275.1 Rhododendron kiyosumense
TTTTTTTTCCTCCGTTTCATGCATGGAGAATTTTTATTTGTCCGTTTCACCCAAATCTGCAGGTTGCCCAGATCCCAAATTTCTCAAAAAATAATATAAATGGTAAGGAGATTGAAAAAATACTCAATAAATTGAATACTCAAGAAGTTTACGAAAGGAGCAACTTAGGTTTACAGAAGGAGCAACTTAAGTCCACATGAGGGGCAACTTAAATTCATAAAAGGGCAACTCAGAAAACCCAGATTCAATTAAAACCAATTCCATGTATGGGGAATAATTTTTCCTCCGTTTCATGTTTGAGGATTTTTTTTTTCTCCGTTTCATTTTTTTGTAATTTCGAAAAAACCTCTCCATGAGTTGGGCATTATTTGCCCCAACTCCCACTGAAATGCAATTTCCCCTTCCTTTTTTTAGGAACTAATGAAACGGGCCCTCAAAATACATCTGTGTACAATTCTGTGCTCAGAATACATCTGTATCAAAATTTGTGCAAAGCTACAACTCCGGTTAGGGTTATTTTGGGGATTGTACTTATGATGGTAAAGACCAATATAAAAAGCCCACAAAGATGTAAACCCTAGACGTTCCAAGGTTTCTCCTCTTCACCAGCAGCCCTTCTGGTATCTCTCTCTCTCTCTGGATTTTCTCTTTCTAAACCCTGTTTTTCTTGGCCGCCATGGAGCAGAATGCCTCTTTGAGTAGCCATATGAATCACGGTTTCATATCACGGCTTAGTTAGGAGGCATAAACTAATTCCGATCCCCAGAGTTTCTCTGCGGTCTTCTTCTGAGGCCTTCTTACTGGGCACTCTCTGTTCTTTCTCTCCCAATTGTTCCCCAAGAAGCCTCAGACATATCTGTCCAAGTATTGCAAATTATTAGTTTTGAATACGTACATATGTGTGTGCATATTTAGTTCTACATTATTTTTAAAACTGCCTCTTGAATACCCGGAAGGAAAAAAAAACCCACCGCCATTCGGTTCAGACAGGGGCACAAATTTAGAGTGAGAGAGTCATCTCTCTACTCGAATCAATTTGAATTTATAGGAGCTCTGTCTTTCGATATGTTCCTTATCTAAATTGCTTCGGATATTTCTATTTCCATTCTGGTTGGCAATGTATATGGAGTAAATGAACATGGATTGGACTAGTGGTTAAGGCTTGAGAATTAGCGCTTTGCGCTCTCTCTTAAGGTCGCAGAGTTTGAAATCTCCTGGGTGTGATCAACGCTTTTGGGGCCAGTTAATTGGTCCCCCCAAAGCTGGTCCAGAAACCTAAGTTAACAAAAAAATGTATACATAGAGTAAATGAATTTTAAAGGGTATGTTTTCATGGGATAATTTTCGTACTTCAGTCTTGTTTACGTATGTTGCAGTTGATTAAAACGAAATAGAGTTCTTGTGGTTTTCATTAATTTTTTTTGCTTTTGTTTTCTGTTTTGAGGTTCATTGCTATCGATTATGCTTTTTTTTACCCCCGAGAAATCTGGAGGCGATGAAGATAGAAATCGTTTCTCGATGCTGATTGTTGATCATTAGATCACATTCTGATGACCTATTTGTGCGTGTCTGAGCCTTTATTTCTTTCACTTTATATTTTGGCACTTGTTTTGGCTTTCTCCCTTCAGATTTGGAATTCTTTGATATGATAAATAGGGTTGGGTTTGCGATGATAATAAATCAATTCCTCGTACTGAATGTCAATATTGGCATGAAAGACTCTTCTATACACCCATAGAATCTGAGCACTCCCCAACCCAATCGATGTTTTCTGGTTTTCTTTTTTACTCTACTGATGTTTCTTTCTGTGTTGTTCTCCTGTCGGATTTTTGTGATGTAAATTTCCCATTTGTGTTCTGTTTTTTTTCTCCGGATTTTCGTTCATTTGTTTTTCACAATGTCCCTCAAGAGTTTCTCATTCATTCATTTTCATGTTCTTCCTTTTTGGGCAGTGTATAAAGGACCTGGGAACAAATTCACCTTTGTGTGGATGTTGTGTAAAAGGCTGTTCGTTTGCCCTTTTCAGTTTATTTTATTCTTGTTTATAATGCCCGTTTTCAATATTGCCTTTTTCGCAGTTGAGACTTGAGAGCGAACTAAAGCATTCTAACACTGAATGCACAATTGACTTTTAAACGTACATTAGAGTGACAGATTTAAAATTCCATCTTGAACACTTCCCCAAGAGTTTTTTTTTCCCCCCGAACTATCGTTGGAATGGAGGCATGGGCATAATGATGATGAAATTATTGTCATCTGAAGTTTTAGTGATTAAAACAATAACCTCCTACTCATTCTGAATGCCCATGTTCTCTCTCTCTCTCTCTCTCTCTCTCTCTCTCTCTCTCTTTAAAAATATGTATTTATGTTTGTGTATATGTATGTGTATATTTCTATACTTGGGGGGTTAAGAGTGAATGTTTTGCTACATTAATGGTTCTTCGAAACACTTTCCACTCTTTGTCAAACATTTTTTTTTGTTTTAGGGTGGGGGGGTGGGGTACAGAGGATTAGTATTGTAGTGACATTCATTTCATAGCATTAAGTTTGTGAATGTCAGGGACTGGTGGAGAAGTTGGTGCCTATAAAATGCAAGACAGTTTAATTAGGTAATCCTATTTTTGCTGTTAAGTAGAAACCGGTGGTGTAAATAAGTTAACCCAAGTTTCATTTTCTTTTCCAAATTTTCTGAGTTATCTTACCGTAGTTGCATGCAAACCTCTGGTTTTTTCCTTAATCCATTCGACAGATTGCACTGAGTTTTGGTAGTTAAAACTTTGTGTTTAAGATTTTGCTTGCTGTGGGGTCATATTTTAAGTAATTGACATGCTAATAAACTCTTTTGCGAGACCAATCATGGCACTGCTTGTAGTATTAAATTTTCTTTTTCTTTTTCTTTGTGGGTTTTTGGAATTGCAGCACTTTTCAATTCAAAATTATGATCATATAAGGGTTTATGTGGCGATGATGATGACTCAATCTCTCTAATATATGTATTGAGGGGTACACCTATGATTGGTTTTTCAAGCACTTTTGAGCCACATTTGTCTCTAGTGTCATACAGTGTACTAGAATGGTTTTCTGGTTGAATGATTGTCTTGCGGTGATTTACTCGTGCTTCAAATCTGTTCTTTTTTTCTTGAGGAGAAGTTTGATTTGCAATTTACGACAATTATACAAATCAAGGATGAGACGGCAATTATACTAATCAAGGATGAGGAGGTTCATGGGTTTTGTGTAACCAAAATTGAACATAATTACAAAGATTTATGGTCTAGGCAACAAAGCAAATGACTCGTCAGCCTGATGCGATCACCAGAAATATTTGGGGAGTAAAAGCTGGTGACCAAATTTTATGCTTTGCTGGTAGATCCGGGGAGAACTGGAATTGCATGATGCTAAATGTTTTGATTGCATGGTGCTAAATGTTTTGATTGCATGAGCTTTAAACGGATTAACATAACAATGTTGAAAGCAAGGGATCTGATGGACTTGCCTTTCTTAGTTCTTTGACCAATTGTAGCGATTTGCAGGTGCCAGTTTTGGAGAATGGCCAATTCAGAGGGGTATTGCCAGACTCCAGCGGCAATCTATTAAGCTCTCTACGTTGGTTGTTTTCCGATAGAAATCAATTGAAAGGATGTATTCCTTCAACATTTGGAAACCTTGTGAATCTTGAGAATTTATCTCTGGAGGATAACCTTTTCACAGGACCAATTCCCAATAGCATAGATTTATCTTCATAATTTGGAACAGTTGTCATTTTTAAACAACAATATCTCAGGTGAAATTTTGGAGTCTATTGGAAATTTATGATTGCTGATTGAAGTGGACTTGGAGGAAAAAAACAAACTAGAGTGGCCATACCCTTCAGTACTGGCAATTGTCGAAATTTGTCAATCCTATTACTTTCTGAAAATAACCTTACTTGAAAGCATACCAAAAGAAACTTTTATTGGTCTCTTCACTGTCAACAGGATTGTATCAAACTTGCAACGCTTCCTCTGGATCCTTCCCACTCGAGGTTGGAAACCTCAAACATTGAGTAGAAATCGATGTCTCCAAGAAAGACTCGTCAGGTGAAATTCCTAGCTCTCTTGATTTCTTTCTAGGGTTGTGAAGAAATTCCAAATATCTTGTCACTGGCGGGCCATTATATCAGTGGCCGTCGAATTGTCAGCCTCTTTGCAGAATTTGGTTGGACAAATATGAAATACCCCTAAAAGTCCAACTGAACTTAGTGATCTTTTCAGGTTACAGATATTGAATTTGGGTGTTAAATGGTTTTGAAGGGAAAATTCCAACAAGCCTATCTCGTTGCTCCAATCTCAGGTTCCTTAGTGTACGGGAAAATAAGCTAGTTGGAGAGTTCCCAAAAGAACTTGCTTATTCATTGCTGAGACTCATATCACTCTACATTATTGAGAACAATTTGATAGGAGGGATTCCTCAGATTGAGAATCTTACTTTGGTAAACTTTAGTGCCTCTTACAATCCGTTTGGAGGAAGTATTCCAAATGCTTTGGGTCAATTACGAAATTTAAGGTGCCTTGGGTCAGGTTTTAGTCAAATTTCAGGTACCATCCCTCCTTCCTTGTACAACCTATTGTTGCTGGAAAGATTATCTGTGCCTGTTAATCGACTTTGGGGTAGTCTTCCGCCGACATTTGGTTTTATGTTCCCTCATCTCCAAGCCCTTCAACTATACAGCAACCAATTTAATGGTCCAATTTTGCTTTCAATATCCAACTCTTCCCAGTTGGTACTACTGGAGTTGAATAATAACTTCACTGGAAAAGTAAGAACGATTTTGAAAAATTAAAAAATCTCTACCTGATAAATCTAGGTGACAATTTTGAGACTTAGGGATCAGATGGACTTGTCTTTCTTAGTTCTTTGACCAACTGTAGCTACTTGGAGGTGGTACTCTTCTGGAGAATGGCTAGTTCGGAGCTAGGGGAATTACCAGACTCTGTGGGCAATCTACTAACCTCTGTCTCTTGCTTGCACTAGGTCTAAATCAATTGAATGGATCTATTCCTTCAACAATAGGGAACCTTGTGAATCTGGAAGTTGAGCATTGAATTGAAACCTATTCATCATAGGCCTGATTCCCGGTAGCATGGTTATCTTCGTAAGTTGCAAGTGTTGGACTTTTCAAACAACAGTATCTCAAGTAAAATTCTGGACTCTATTGGAAATTTGAAATTTCTAATTGAACTTAGCTTGCACCAAAATAGAATAGAGGTAGCCGTATCTGTTAGTCTTTGGCAACTGTCGGAATTTGTTACAGGTGACACTTTCTGATAATATAACCTTAATGAAGACAACTTTTGATGGTCTCTTCACTGTATATTTTATTGGATCTAGCTCGCAACCGTTTGTTTGGATCCTTGCCACTTGAGGTGGGAAACCTCATAAATTTAGTAGAAATCGGTATCTCCGAGAGTGGTTTGTCCGATGAAAAACCTAGCACTCTTGGTAGTTGCATTAGCCTTGAAAACTTGTATTTGCAGCAAAATTTGTTGAAGGATCTATTGCTTCACCAATGGAACCCTTAAGAGGTATTCAGAATTTAGACCATTCCGACAACTTGTCTGGTCAAATTCTGATATTTTTGGGAACTTTTTCCATTAAGAATCTCAATTTGTCTTTGAATAATTCGAAGGAGAGTTACCAATGAAGGGTGTTTATACAAAATGCGAGGGGAATATCAGTTGCCAGAAACTATAGGCTTTGTGGTGGCATTTCTGAACTATGACTACCTCGGTGCACCACAAAAAAATCAAGAAATAGGAAGTCTCTTTCATGGATGTTAGGAATCATGGTAGCTTCGATACTTCTTGGAGTAATCGTATTGTCGTCTTTCATCATTTGTTTTTCAAGAAGAGAAGAAAGAGCAAACCTACAGTTTCATCGTTGAAAAAAGATCCATTCTTGAAAGTCTTATATGGAGAACTTCTCAAAGCAACTAAAGGTTTTTTTTCCGATGAATTTGCTTGGTTTTGGTAGTTTCGGTTGTGTGTATAAGGGTGTTTTTGAACAAAACGGGTAGTTGGTTGTTGCGGTCAAAGTACTTGACCTTCAAACTCGTGGCGCTACCAAGAGTTTCATGGCAGAGTGCGAAGCCTTAAGGAATATTCAATACTGAAACCTAGTTTCAATCATAACTTCTTGTTCGAGGTTGGATTTTCACAGGAATGAGTTTAAAGCTCTAGTTTACGAGTTCATGCTGAATGGAAATCTAGATAATTGGTTGCATTTTTTTTTTTATTGGCAAAAGTAACATTTTATTAAGGGAAAAGGGAAGGAGAATCCAACAAAAAGTTGGACAAAATAGCCTATTGCATCCTATTTCAGAAGCAAATAATGGGTAACATGAGTTTGTGGGACTCGATTTTCTACAAAGAGTAGACATTGCCATAGACGTGGCTTGTGCACTTGATCATTTTCATCACCAATGTGAAAGGCCAATTATTCACCGCGATTTAAAACCGAGTAACATCCTTCTTGATGGTGACATGGTTGCCCATGTTGAAGATTTGGGTGTAGCTAGGTTTCTTGCAGAGCTCACCACTCCAAGTACTAGTAGTTCAACAGCAATAAAGGGAACCACTGGATATGCATCTCCAGGTAAGATCAAATTTTTTTATCCGTTTGTTTCTTTAATTCTGCCTCTTATAATGCCAACTCACCAAATTTCAGCACAAGGGTAGTTAGTTAGACACCACGAAAATGTTAAATGGGTTGTGATCTGTCCATGCCATTCAAGATGTTGAATTTGGTATTGTCTCATCACGAAACAAATCATATTCAATTGTTCAATTACTTAAACAAGAAGGGAATGCACACTATAACTGAATGGTGATTGTAAAATGAGTAGTGGAAGTATTACTTTGGCATAGAAATACTCACATACACATAAAGAATGTATGTTGAAATCAAGTTTTAGAGAGTAAATGTACTAGCTAATATTACGAACTCACAAGAGTCACATACACATAAGTTTCGTTTGTGAATCTAATATGTAGGAAAACTATGAACATGAGAATGACACTCAGAATCTGCACCTCGAATTCATACATTTTCCATCCTGGTCCAGTTTTGACCAGATTTGGTGTGTTGAGTTTTCACCCTACTTCTGGGCATTTCTAGCCTTCGAGTTCTTCACGACTCGTCTTCCTAACATCTTTGTCTATATCCCTGTAAGATTACGTAAATTTCTGGGTTGAATTGATATGGGTTTTCATCGGTTTCCCTGGACTGCTCTGTTTTAGAAACCATACCGTATTAGCTCGAGCCTTACACATTATAGATAAACTACTTGGCGCTTAACGTACTTGTGTGTGACATATCGTGAACCTTAATAGGTTTGGTTTGATGTGTTTAGGTCCGAACATTGGGGACTCGTAGCTCACACGTTTGAAAAGTTTGCTCGGCCCGCTCTTGGTGAGTCTTGTATATGCTTTACTTGAATTTTCGGATGAGAAGCATGCGTGCTATGTTTTGGCTTAATGGCAGAACTTATTGTTCCACGTGTGCTTTTATGTTGCAAATATGGTAAATGTTTACAAGGATTTTGAACCACATGAAGAAAAAAAGAAAAGAAAAGGCATGCTATATTTTAAAATTGTCATGATGTGTATGAAAACGGATAATTTGGGATTCATAACCATTTTGCAAAGATAGGACTGGCGTGCTCTGCAGAGTTCCCTAAAGACTGAATGAGTATAAATGTTGCACTCCAGGAGCTTCATTGGGTCTAGAACAATATTTTGAAGGTAAGCAAATGAAGATCATAGTCAGTAATTTGTTAGTAATTCGCCCTTCTCTGGTATTGAACCTTCTCCTTTTATCTGAGTGTGGCTTAAATCCTCCATGGTTTTACCTTGCTACCTAGGTCGACATGGATAGCTAGACAACGTTGGAAGCAAGCAAACAGGAATTCAATCACCTTGGCAATACCCACCATCCCCCTGCAGTATGTATATATGCAACAAGAATCAATTAAGCTGTTTAATGGTGATTTGAATGTCAAATAATGTTTTCATCTTCAACTGCAAGAATCATATGTTGGGACGACATCATCATCAATATTTCATAAGTTTCTACGTATGTCTACGACTTCTCTGAGCCTTGTTTAAGCTGAGCAAATAGTTTGCATATTATTCGATCTCCATCATATTCATTGGGTAGTGGCTATATATATATGCAGAACTACTCAAACTATGATTTTATCTTCTACGTACCGTTGCAAGCTCTCCAACCAAAGTTTAGACGAATTCCCGTTTTGGAGAACAAGTTTTGATGACATTGAAAGTATGTCTTTTTTTGGAGCACCCTTACTGGCCGTTGTCACTTTATAATACAGAGAATGCATGTACGTTTTAGCATCCACCGATATGCCTCATAATGAAACAAATAAATTAGTCATAGGACGGTCATCAGATGAGATCGATCTTAACCCCTTCAACAAATATGTCTTGTGTGTCACTCGTCTACTTAATTTGGGCACGGAGGCCTTCTTCTAGATAGTGGATAGATTGTAGATTTCGCCCTTTTAGGAGAATGCAAAATCAATTGAAAATTGAAATGTAAAAAGGGATAGGATCCTCTCTAATCTCAAACGGTCCTATTGATGCCTTTTGTAAGCCTTTTTTTTAGGTCATTTTGATGATAAGAGATCATACGTCCATTATTTATGGCTCTTGAGCATTAGTCATGCCCTCAATTACACTAATTAAATATCATTCACTATCATTTCAAAATATATTTATCTTGACATAACATGGTGATGTTGGTAACCAAAGCATGCCCAATTGAAAATTGAATAGTACATTTTTTTTATGGGAAAAATAGAAATCTGGGGCCATGGCCATAAGGTCTTTTGGGTGCTATCTCAAATTTGTCCCAAACAAATTCTTGAGAGATTTGCAAAGGGGATGACAATTCGATGGCCGCTAATATAATAGGCCACCGGTGAAAAGATTTGTGGAAATCCTTAGATAACCCCAAAAAGTTCTTGACTGACTTGTGGGAATCTTTTAATTTCTGAAAACTACTCTTAATAATGACAGCCTCTTTGGCACATTTCTGGAAATTACAAGATCACCTTCATCGATCCCACACTTTCAAACTCGACTTCATAGGTTTCATAAGACTTCAAATACAATTAATTTCAACCGTTCATTTAAAAAAAGCCTATGAAAAGAACATTTCAGTGTGAAATCAATTTGGTCGAACATCGATAGAAAAGTGAATTTTTGCACAGCAAATACGATTTTACACTTGAACTGTACATTTGACAAAATAGAACACGATTCATTTGCATGTCTATCCAAGTCCGATAAAGCTAATTCTTAAATTTTTTTTTTGGTCATACGACGTCTACAAAGTAAACTACTCGGACCAATGCCTTAAGAACTACGGTAAGGAAGTAAATGCCAAAAGAAATGTCCACTTCTTCAACCCTACAGAAATTAATTTTACTCATCAAATTCTACACGTACGGGAAATTAAAAAAGACTTGCAAGTTGCACGAACGAGGCAAATAATGTTTTCATCTTCAACTGCAAGAATCATATGTTGGGACGACATCATCAACATTTCATAAGTTTCTACGTATGTCTACGACTTCTCTGAGCCTTGTTTAAGCTGAGCAAATAGTTTGCTGTGCCGGGAGGCTAGCTTGAAGCTTCTTTATAGAGAAAAGAGTAATGATATTGTTTACACCCATTTTTGGCCCAAATTCAGAAAGTCAATTTGTTGGTTAGAAGAAGGTCTTGAGTGATGGTCTTAGGCCTTGAAAAGCCTCACGATCGGTCATTCACGAAATCGGGCCAATTTGAACGCCACTGATTGAGTTAAGTTTTCAAAGGCCTGGGCCAAATTTATGCCTAAGATTTCTTTATCACAAGCCCAAGCCCAAGATTGGCCGAAGACTTGGGTTGACCCACTAGATCTGAGTGTTTTATCCAGGTCTAGTCCAGTTCTTAGAGATAATAAGGCCTTCTAAGTGGGCCTAAATCAGTTAAAGCCCAAGTTTTCTTTCCAGACTTGGGCTCGCATGGCTTACAAAGAGAAGAGGGCTATGATACTCCTCAAGTTCAGGCCCAAGTAATAGATGGGCCTACTTCTTTAAAAAAAAAAGTCACATATGGCCTTTAATTGGCAGGAAAAGGCCTCAAGCTGCTCACAAGCAGCTCAAAGGCCTATAATGTTCTTGCTGGGTAGGTCTGGACAAGCTGCTCACAAGCAGATCAAAGGCCTAGAAGCTTCTCTCTAGCAAGCTGCTCAAGCAGCTCGAGGGCCAAGCTGCTCACAAGCAGCTCAACCAGGCCTGCGTTTTTGGCCTGGTGGGCCCAAATATCCTTTTTTTTACACGCATCCATGCATGCAAGTAGCTCAACTAAACCAAGGACACATGGTAGCCATGCATGGAGACATCCCAAGCAGCTCACAAGTAGCTTAGGCTTGCACAAGCAACTTAAAGGCCTAGAATGTTTTTGTTTGGCAGACCTGGGTAAGATTACACGCAGCTCAAGGTCTGAGTGGACCCCATCCTTCAGCACAAAGCAAGGCCAAGGACAGGTGGTGTATACGCAGCCCCTTGGAGCTACTGGTAAATGATTCATGCAGACCTAAGCAAGCTGCTCATAAGCAGCTCACCCAAATCTGGCTGAGCCTTTGTTTCTCGATTCTTCTTCCATAAGGGGTCAAGATTAGAGGATTTAAGGGCCTACAAGGATGCAAGGACCAATAAAAATGATGGGAAGGCCTAGAAAAGCCTCGGTCCTCAG
The DNA here is from genome assembly GCA_019656275.1 of Rhododendron kiyosumense. NCBI lineage: Eukaryota > Viridiplantae > Streptophyta > Magnoliopsida > Ericales > Ericaceae > Rhododendron > Rhododendron kiyosumense. The sequence continues at coordinate 258,836 of BPLS01000663.1, forward strand.
CTTTGGTGGGCCCAAAGGGTGTCCATTCATGCAGTAAGCTTGAGTGTTGAAGCAGCTCAAAAGGCTAGGACGCTGAAATTCCTTTTGCTCTTTTACAGAATTTTATGCAAGCCAGAAGGGTTTTTCAGGCCTTGGCCATTTCTCTTGGAGTGAAAGACATGTTTTGGTCAAAAGAAAGGCCTCTCATTGGAGCATTTTGAAGCAGCCCAGGAGGACACTTGGCAGTCATGCATGAAGGCCTGTGGAAGCAGCTCAAGGCCTGAAACATCTGCCTATAAGTACCAAAGTTGAAGGCCTTGGCAAAGGTCCCCGACCATCAAGCCCACGGCTTATGCAAAATTATTTTTCAATTATCTTCTATCTTTCGGTCCCCGACCATCAAGCACACGGCTTACCCAAATTTATCTTTCAATTGTCTTTACTTTCTCGTTCAATCTAGCCAAGCCTAGATTTTATTTCATTTCCTTGTAACCAGACTTTGTTAAACCGTTAATAAAGTCCGTTTATTTCTATTTTAGGCCTTGTTCTATCTTTCTTTCCATTTTTCACACGATTAGGAAATATTAAGTCTTATCCCGCAAAGGCGAACCACGAATCTCCTCACGGTCTCCACCCTTAGGCCGTGCACTTTCGTCTAGTTAGAAGTTAGATTGAGGCTTCCAGGCCTTGATACAAATTCGGACTGCACTCCAGTCCTGGCACACCCGCAACTCTAAGCCGACTTGGTTTTTGCACTTTTTGTGGAGAAACAGATATCAACATTTACAGGAAAAGAAACCAAATAATCATTCGAGAATAGGCTGGGTAAACTATATGTGATAAATTCTATGAAAGAAAATTAATTTGCATATTATTCGATCTCCATCGGCATCATATTCATTGGGTAGTGGCTATATATGCAGAACTACTCAAACTATGATTTTATCTTCTACGTACCGTTGCAAGCTCTCCAACCAAAGTTTAGACGAATTCCCGTTTTGGAGAACAAGTTTTGATGACATTGAAAGTATGTCTTGTTTGGAGCACCCTTACCGGCCGGCCCGTTGTCACTTTATAATACAGAGAATGCATGGATGTTTTAGCATCCACCGATATGCCTCATAATGAAACAAATAAATTAGTCATAGGACGGTCATCAGATGAGATCGATCTTAACCCCTCCAACAAATATGTCTTGTATCTCACTCCTCTACTTAATTTGGGCACGGAGGCCTTCTTCTAGATAGTCGATAGATTGTAGATTTTGCCCTTCTCCTTAGAATGCAAACAAAATCTCAAAACCAAAAAACTATTAAAGCCGGTATGGATTTGTCTCCATTTATACTTTATGCATCAAACCAACTGAAATTGAAATGTAAAAAGGGATAGGATCCTCTCTAATCTCAAACGGTCCTATTGATGCCTTTTGTAAGCCTCTTTTTTTTTTAAGGTCATTTTGTTGACAAGAGATCATACGTCCATTATTTACAGCTCTTGAGCATTATGTTAGAGATTTTCAAAATAAAGGAGTCGTTGTTTTGGTTTTGTAAAATTTCCTTATTTCCTTAGAATGCTTGTTTTTCCTCTTTGTGAGCTTTGTCCTACATTGGATAGTTGAGAGAAGTTGGAGTGGTATATATTAGGAAACATTCCTAATATGAATAAACAATGATCTAGTGTGGTGCAGCCCTATAGTGTTTCACACCATACCGGCTCTACCGGTACACACGCACACGCACGCGCGCGCTTGCGGTGTGGGCAGTGTGGCGTGGGCTGTGGTGCATTGTGGCGCTTTAGCGGCGCACTTTGCATTTAGCACGTCAGCGCTAGGCGCCTTGTAGGTGCCATTTCTTATTGCGAGTTGGCAGTAAGGTGGCACTGACATGGATGCCACATGTCACACACGTGGTAGGTGAGTCACACGGAGCGGTTCCGATCGGGTGCAACTCAAGCCTACGGGTACGTTGGTTCGAAGAGTTGCGATCTCAGCTGTCAATCGCGAATGGGCACGATCCAACGGATTGGATTAAATTCGATTGGGTATGAGTGAAACAGTACACCGGTTCGGTGTGACTAGGTGTGACTGGTCGATCTAGACCGTAGGATCTGATCCAACGGTCAGATTAGATCGGGTGCGTGTCCTTTCCTAAAGGGTGCGTAGTGGCCTATAAATAGACCACTACTTGTCAGAATCCAGTGACACATATAATCCGAATTTCTCCCACATCTCTCTTTATATTTTCTAGCATTCATTATGCGTTCTGTTTTGCTGCAGAAAATAGAACACAGTGATTCTCGGTTCTTATATTCGTTCAGGCAGGTATTCTGTCCGTTTCGCTAGTGCAAACGAAAACGGAAAGAACTTCGAGTTCGGACTTCGATTTATCTTGAAGGCAGATTTGCTGTAACCCTTTGCATACCAACTGGTGGGGGCAAATACTGTCTTTAGGAAAGCGACATCGTCGTGACTCGAAATGTATTACAGGTTTGGTGGAGATTTCGTCAACAGAACAGATTGCAGCGGCCAATTTTTCCAACAATCTAAAGACAGTATATACAAGTTAGAGTTTTAATTGCTCTTGCTTCTATATACAAGTTTGAGATATACCAAATGGATGTCAAGACTGCATTCCTTAATGGTGAGTTAGATGAGAAAATCTATATGCAGCAACCAGAGGGGTTCGTTGTGCAAGGTTATGAGCACAAAGTTTGCAAGCTTATAAAGTCTCTTTATGGACTTAAGCAAGCGCCTAAGCAATGACATGAGAAGTTTGACAAAGTGATTGTGTCAAATGGTTTTACAATACACCAAGATGATAAATGCGTGTATAGTAAGTTTAATGGCAAACGAGGAGTCATTATCTGTTTGTACGTAGACGATATGCTCATTTTTGGCACAGACCAAGAAAATGTTCAGAGTACAAAAGATTTTCTTTCTGCTAACTTTAGTATGAAAGATATGGGTGTTGCTGATGTAATATTGGGTATAAGAATTAAAAGGAATGGTGGTAATTTAATTCTATCTCAGGAACATTACATTGAGAAAATTTTAAAGAAGTTTAATCACTTTGAAAGCAAACCAGTGTCTACTCCGTATGACTCTCAATCGCCATTGAATCATAATGAGGGGAGAGCGGTGTCACAACTAGAGTATTCTAGAGTGATTGGCAGTTTAATGTACGCCATGACAAGCACGAGACCGGATATTGCATATGCGGTGGGGAGGCTTAGTAGGTATACTAGTAATCCTGGGCATGTACATTGGCACGCAGTACATAGAATACTGCGATACCTCAAAGGTACTATAGATTATGGAATAATCTATAGTGGGTATCCTTCGGTTCTAGAAGGATACACTGACGCTAGTTGGATTACTGAGCGGAATGATCATTCTTCAACGAGTGGTTGGGTTTTTACACTTGGAGGAGGGTCAATCTCCTGGGGATCTAAGAAGCAAATGTTGATAACAGACTCGACCATGGCAGCCGAGTTTGTAGCTTTAGCTTCTGGTAGTAAAGAGGCAGAATGGCTAAGAAATCTATTGCTGGAAATTTCAGTGTGGCCTAAGCCTATGCCACCTGTATCGCTACATTGTGATAGTCAAGCCACGCTGTCACGAGCGTATAACCAAGTGTATAATGGAAAGTCCAGGCATATAGGACTAAGGCATAGCTATGTGAGACAATTGATTGTTGATGGGGTGATAACCATTGATTTTGTTAAGTCAAGTCAAAACTTGACGGATCCTTTTACGAAAGGCCTTGCAAGGGATTTGGTGTTGAAAACATAAAGGGGAATGGGACTTTTGCCCAATTAGTTTAATCACTCCTGGTGGAAACTCAACTCAACCGGTTGATACTCTCAATCTCTTGAGTTCAATGAGAAACTACACCACATGTCGTGATTGGAAACACTTTAAAGTTATTTTACACATTCCAAGGTAAAGTGTTTTGTACCTATAATGTGAATACAAAGGAGGTTGAACTACTTAGTTCTTAATAGATTGTTTGTGCTGTGTTATAGGAGCACGGATAGCGATCTACCTATGTGAATGTGGAGGTGGTGCCGCTTCCTATAGGTCACAGGGGCTAGACCTTAGAGCGTTCATGAAATTCAAGATAAAAGACCCAAGGCCAGTTCACGGGTCAACCGATTAGGATATCTGCATTATTTGGAGGATTATGTGTGAAACACGTCCGATTGGTCGACAGAGGACAACTAGTTCAAAGACACGTCTACTATGTTGCCCTGACTAGCTTTGATATGTTTTCACTAAGTGGATAGTTGAAGTTGCAAGACACTATTTATGTATGCATAAATCTTGTAGTAAGAACTGATAATATTTCATCTGTATTTCGAAAATGGAGGGGGATTGTTAGAGATTTTCAAAATAAAGGAGTTGTTGTTTTGGTTTTGTAAAATTTTCTTGTTTCCTTAGAATGCTTGTTTTTCCTCTTTGTGAGCTTTGTCCCACATTGGATAGTTGAGAGAAGTTGGAGTGGTATATATTAGGAAACATTCCTAATATGAATAAACAATGATCTAGTGTGGTGCAGCCCTATAGTGTTTCACACCATACCGGCTCTGTCGGTACACACGCACACGCACGCGCGGCGTGGGCAATGTGGCGTGGGCTGTGGTGCATTGTGGCGCTTTAGCGGCGCACTTTACATTTAGCACGTCAGCGCTAGGCGCCTTGTAGGCGCCATTTCTTATTGCGAGTTGATCAACAGTAAGGTGGCGCTGACGTGGATGCCGCGTGTCGCACACGTGGCAGGCGAGTCACACGGAGCGGTTCCGATCGGGTGCAAGTCGAGCCTACGGGTACGTTGGTTCGAAGAGTTGCGATCTTAGCCGTCAATCGCGAATGGGCACGATCCAACGGATTGGATTAAATCCGATTGGATATGAGTGAAACAGTACACCGATTCGATGTGACTGAGTGTGACTGGTCGATCTAGACCGTAGGATCTGATCCAATGGTCAGATTAGATCGGGTGCGTGTCCTTTCCTAAAGGGTGCGTAGTGGCCTATAAATAGACTACTACTTGTCAGAATCCAGTGACACATATAATCCGAATTTCTCCCACATCTCTCTCTATATTTTCTAGCATTCATTCTGCGTTCTGTTTTGCTGCAGAAAATAGAACACAGTGATTCTCGGTTCTTATATTCGTTCAGGCAGGTATTCTGTCTGTTTCGTTAGTGCAAACGAAAACGGAAAGAACTTCGAGTTCGGATTTCGATTTATCTTGAAGGCAGATTTGCTGTAACCCTTTGCATACCAACTGGTGGGGGCAAATACTGTCTTTAGGAAAGCGACATCGTCGTGACTCGAAGTGTATTACAGGTTTGGTGGAGATTTCGTCAACAGAACAGATTGCAGCGGTCAATTTTTCCAACACATTAGTCATGCCCTCAATTACACTGATTAAATATCATTCCTAAATACATTATCTTAACATAACTTGGTGACGTTGGTAACTGAAAAATCCTATTCTGCTATCAACCCAATAATCAAACAATAAAATG
>BPLS01000663.1:269346-279792 GCA_019656275.1 Rhododendron kiyosumense
TTTTTTTTTTTGTCATATGATGTCTACAAAGTAAACTACTCGGACCAATGCCTTAAGAACTAGGGTAAGGAAGTAAATGCCAAAAGAAATGTCCTCTTCTTCAACCCCACAGAAATTAATTTCGCTCAAATTCTACACGTACTGGAAAGAAAGACTTGCAAGTTGCATCAACGCGGCAATGACACAATCAATTAAGTTTGTGAATTAGCAAGAAAAATAGCAGTTAGATTGGATAGATGGAAAATCTGATCTCCCTCATCAAGATAGGACTGACATGCTCTACAGAGTCCCCAAAAGACCGAATGAATATAAATACTACACTCCATGAGCTTCATCTGGTCAAGAACAATATTTTGAAGGTAGTAGTTGAAGATCTTACTCACTATTTTGTAAATTCGTTCTTTTATGGTTTTGAATCTTCTCCTTTTCTCTGATATTGGCTTCAATCCTCCATGGTTTTACTTTTCTGGGCAACATTGATAGCTAGACATTGTTGATAACTCAGGGTGTTCGAGCCATCATACACAATGTGAGGATCTGATCCGCGTTTGAATTGATTAAATTAGTAATCTAGTTGTTTTAATTGGTGACAGAGGTCAAGCATTATTATTTTAAAAAAATAGTTTGTGTAACTTAAATCTATTTTCACTACATTATTTTAAATTTGAGGACGAAATTATTTCAAGAGGAGATAGATTGTACCCGGTATTTTATTGGCATAGAAATTCAAGTATTTCTCCTTGGTCTTCGTACGTACTCATATGTTGAATAAGAACCCATCTTGAATAAGCTTTACTTATATCTTTATCTTCTCCATTTCGTGCTGAATGTGTCTCAGTGGCTAGTGGCTGAAACACAATATCAGAATTAGATCTGGAGGCACAATACATTATCCAAGAATGCATTTTTAACATTTAGAGATGAAGGCACGATATAAAAATTAGATCTGGATACAGTCTTCTATTTTCATTTAGAATTCTCTTTTCACATCCAACTGAAAAGACTACGTTAACCGGAGCAAGTTCAAACAATTACTACCCTGACTATGACTACATGGTAAAAATGCCCATCATAATCTATACTTCATGTTGGAAATTCATCCATGTGGGTGATGCACATGGGCTGCTGGCTGCTGCAGCCTTCGTTGAATATTTGGGCAGCAATTGTGGACCTCTGGAATCCCAGGCGTGGAAGAGCAATAAATGCTCTTGGATAATTGGATTGTATCTCCCTTTCTCTATGAAAAATTGGGAAGACGAAAAAATCCTTGAATAAAACTCAAAATGCCAGACACTAGAAGACAATATAAAATGTTTTTTTTGGGACACAACTGGAATTGTGGAAAAGTCAGAAAATCCATTTGTCTTTTTGAAAATAGCCAAACAGTACCATGTCCCCACCAGTTCACCACAAAACAGGAGAAAAGTCGATAATGCCCCCGACCATTACACTTTATATTCCAAACACCAGATTTTCTAACCAAAGGACCATACAAGGATATTTTGGGCTTTTGACTAAAATGGTTTCGTCCCTCCACAAAACAAGCCAATCCTCTTTTAGGAAGGCTATCTCCCACGCAAACCTCTATTCTTCTCTCTTTCATTCTTGGCAAGCGGTGAACCACTCCTGCGATTTCCCCATCCGGTCAGCTCTCCCTCTCTCTTCCTCCCACTCCGTAAAGCCCGCGCTAGCTCTCCCTCTTCGGTAATTTCCTCTCTCGGCCCTCATCTTATTTACTGTAGTTAGAACAAACAATAAAAAAGAAGAAATTAAGGGAAATGGAAATGAAAAATATTACCGCAAAAACAATGGGCACGATGCTCGTGTTAGCAGGAGGGAGACCAACTATAATCACAAGAACAAACCAAATAAGTGACTCAAAAGTCATCTTATTTCAACTGTTCAAGTACAGAGAGGAAACATGGTCATTAAAGAAATTATTGGATTTTAAGGGAGTTTGGGTTGTGAAGTGGAAAATTATTGGCTTGCAATTTTGTAAATAGGGAAAGTTTGCTGGCATGGTCATTAAAGAAAGGGGGCGACTATTCGCAGCCCCGTATTTTCTCTCTTAGCCCACTACATTTCGGTAAATAGTTGTTGAAAATCATACATAACATTTCGGTAAATAGCTGTTGAAAATAAGATTATATTTCGGTAACTACATGTCTAAAATATGTTTAACCTTCGGTAAACAATTGCCGAACATACATTTTCAGTAAATAGCTATTGAAAAAAAATTATATTTCGGTAATTGTATACTGAAAATGTATCTCAATTTCGGTAACTAACGAGTATAATTGAAAATTTTTAATGGGCTAAGAGAGAAAATACGGGGCTATGAATAGTTGCCTCCTAAAGAAATTGGGTTTTAAGGGATTTTTTTTTTAAGTAACGAGTAAAGATAGACAGATATAGAAAATATATTGAATATCACGCACACGATTTTGAGACCCAGAATGAACAAACCCACATTTGGAACTTCTTGAAATAAAGGAAAAAGAACAGAAAATAATTTTTAAAAAATTAGAAAAAAGTATAGAGAAGAATTTACTGCACTCAATGATATGTTGTTCTTGCTTCTCAAAGCATACAATCGAAGAGAATTTACTGCACTTAATAATTTTCTCTTCTCTTCCCTTAGTTCACCGTGTGCCTGAAAAACGGAATAGAGATGAATTTTTTGAATATTCCTAGAAAAACAAAGCCTTTTCATTGTTGTTTGATACTCCCCGCCCCAAATTCTTATTGGTCTTCTACGATTTTACGTGCAATTTTCAATAGTCTATATCTGTCAATGTTATATTGTGTAAAATATGTAATATAGATATTATTTGATATATTTCAATTATTTTTATAAAATTATATTTTCAAACACATAAAAAATAATATACATTGAGAGGTATAGGCAATTGAAAATTGCACATAAAATCGTAGAGGACCAAATATTTGAGACGGGAAGTAGTTAATTTCACAGTGAACATACATACGTACGTACGCAGTGGAGTAGATTTCTAGAAGCAAAAATGTGATCTATACTAATGAGATACAGTCTATTGATAGAGTGCGAAGGTCTTTTGTTAAAGAAGTCAATTGGGTTTTTTTTTTTCATTAGTTAGTTTCGCGTTAAATTTTTGTTGATTATTCTTTCGACTCAAGGAGAGGAATGGAAAAAGTAATATATGGTCAAAACCTTTTTGTAATAAAGACAAAAAATTGGCTATTTGGCTTCTTTTTTTCTTTATTTAAAAAAATTCGGGTGTCGATCGTAATTTTGTACTTTTTAGATTCCTCTCATCATGAAAAAGCAATAATTCACAAAAAAAAAATTGATGAAAAACCATTAAAATGCAAAAAAAAAAATAAAATTGAATATGGACAAACAAATTAAACAAAATTGTTTTGGAGGTGCAGAATTCGAGTACCATCAGTCATCATAGAAGAATTCTTTCAAGATTTGCACGATACAAAATTGTTTTGGTTTGTTTCGATGTAAGATGTTTTACTCCAATGAAAAATGTATTTTCAGAAAAATAAATTTCAAATTTTTATTTTTCGGTATTTGGTTGCACATGAAAAGTATTTTCAGAAACTGACAAAATAGTGGAGAGAGATAGAGTGAGAGAGAAATTTGGTGTATTAGAAGTTAGAACAGTCTAGACAAGGCAATAGGAAATTTAACCCCTTTCACCTCTCGTGTTGGGATTTGAAGAAATGGGGAAGACTGCGGTCCATTGCTGTAAAATAACTTATCAAAAATTTGGGAGGAAATCATTTGTGTTCATATGGTGGAAAATGTTTTAATTTTTTTTTCTAACCAAAAACAGAAAGTGACGAATATTTTACATCGAAGCAAACCAAACGAGCCTACATCCTCTCTTGGGTTTTAAATTACTTATTTGGTTGCTTCTCCTTTGTATTCCCTTTTGATTTCAAAGTTTTGTTTGTATTCTTGTCCCACGCGTGCTACTTCTTCATTCCTAATTGTCTTGTACAATTACCAAAACTGTATTCTCTGTGCTTTGTTCTCATTTTCCAAAGCTCACTTTCTTTGTTTCCGTTTTTGTAGAAAAGCCTCGTCCTGTCTTCTTCCGGTATTACACAGACACAAAGAGAGGGGGTGAGAAATGGCTCTCGATTGTGCTCTTGCCATCGGAGGGAAGATAGCAGAATATCTGATTGACCCAATTGGTCGTCAGTTTGGTTATCTGATTTACTACAACACCAACCTTGAAAGCCTAAGAGATAAAGTCAAAATGTTGGAAGAGAGAAGGGGCGATATGCAACTATTGGTTAACCAGGCAAAACGAAAGGGAGAACTTATTAGACGTGAAGTTGAGGGGTGGCTGGAAAGAGTAGATGAAGCCAACACAGAGGCCAACAATATTCTCATAGAAGGTCAAGCAAACGAAGGGTGTTTGAATGGGAGGTGTCAAAACCCGAAGTCATGCCACTCAATTAGTAGGAGAGCAAAAAAGATTGTGGAAAAGGTGGCTGAGCTGCACGATGATGGTATAGTTCCCCCAGTGTCGTATCCCGCACCTCCACCCGGGATAGAATGTAGACCCATTGACGATATTAAAGGTTTCGAATCAAGGAGTTCGATCCTGAAGGAAGTCATGGAAGCGCTCAAGGAAGATGGCGCCAATAATATGATCGGGATATGTGGGATGGGAGGTGTTGGTAAGACGACACTGGTGAAACAAGTTGCAAAGAAAGGAAAGGAAGAGAAATTGTTTGATGACGTTGTGATGGCGACAGTTTCGCAAAATCTTGAGGCGAGGAAGATTCAAGGTGAAATCGCAGATTTGTTGAATTTCAAATTTGAGCAAGAGAGTGACTCTGGAAGGGCGGATGTGTTGCGTGGCCAACTCAAACAAAAAGAGAGAATTCTCGTCATATTGGATGATGTTTGGAAGAGATTTGAACTGAATAATATTGGAATTCCATTTGGAGATGACCATAGAGGTTGCAAAATTTTGGTGACTTCCCGAAGTGAAGAGGTTTGCAACGATATGGGAGCTCAAAAAAATTTCCCAGTTCAGATCTTGCATAAAGAAGAAGCATGGAATCTTTTCAAAGAGATGGCCGGAATTCCAGAAGACGACACTAACTTCCAGTCCACGAAGACGGCAGTTGCAAATGAATGTGGAGGCTTACCGATCGCTATTGTTACAGTTGCAAGGGCACTCAAAGGCAAGGGCAAGTCGTCGTGGGATTCTGCTCTTGAAGCATTACGCAAGTCAATCGGAAAAAATGTTAGAGAGGTAGAGGATAGGGTGTTTAAAACTCTTGAGTTGAGTTTCAATTTCTTGAAAAGTAAAGAAGCCCAAAGATGTTTTTTGCTTTGTTCATTGTATTCGGAAGATTATGATATTCCAATCGAAGACCTTGTGAGATATGGGTATGGACAAAAGTTGTTTGAGGGCATTAAAAGCGTGGGTGAAGCAAGAGCTAGAGTACATGACAATGTTGATCACTTGAAAAAATGCTTTTTATTAATGGATGGCAAAAGTAGAGTACACGTTAAATTGCATGATGTGGTACGTGATGTTGCTATATCGATCACATCTAGAGAGGAACATTCATTTATGGTTAGGTGTGATGAAGCACTGAAAGAATGGCCAGAGGGAGAACGACGCGGGAACTATGGTGTAATTTCAATGAGATGCATTGGTAAGGGGTGGGGGCTACCCGATAATTTAGAGTTTTTGAGGCTCCAGCTTTTGCGGCTGGAGTCCGACAATCGTAAATTTCTCATAGAATCCCCTGAGAGCTTGTATCAAGGGATGAAGGAACTCAAAGTGGTAGCTCTTTCAAAGATGGTGATCCCTTCACTGCCGCCATCACTCCGATGCTTAGCCAACCTTCAAACCCTGTCACTGTCTGATTGCAATTTGTCACATACAGATTTGTCAGTAATCGGAGGGCTTATGAGTCTGGAAATTTTGAGCTTTACTGGATCTAATATCGAAGAGTTGCCGAGAGAAATAGGTAATCTTACTTGCTTGAAGCTACTAGATTTATTGCATTGCTCAGAGAAAAGGATTCCTCACGTAGAGACAAGGATTCCTCATGGCGTTTTGACAAGTTTATCGAAGCTGGAAGAGTTGTATATTGGGAAGAGCTTTACGGGGTGGGATGTTGTTGAAGAGGGAAAAGATATAATATTAACTAATGCATCCATAGCCGAATTAGCATCGTTGCCTAATTTGGTGGCTTTGGATATTGATGTACCAAAAATTGAGTGTTGGGTCTGGCCCAGAGATGTGGATGTCCTTGGGAAGATAAGGGCATTCGGTATTTCGTTGGGGCAATCAAATATACCAAGTATTCCTATTGATGGTCAATGTTTGCTTCCATCAACTAATCAATTGGTACTCAAAGCTCTTGACGTCAGTCGTGGTGTTATGGAGATATGTGGGCTTAAGATGCTTTTGAAGATCACTGCAAATCTACAGTTACATTCAATTATTGGGGTCGGACACGGTATCTGTGATTTGAACGAACATGGTTTTAAACACTTGTCAAAGTTGAGAGTGGTTAATTGTTTAGATTTGGAGTGCCTCATCAACACAAGCGATGACCATTGGAAAAAGGAGGCCTTCTATGCGCTGGAAACTCTGGACCTAGAAGACTTGCCTCAACTGAAGCATTTGTGGAAAGGTCCCACTCAACTTGGATGTCTCCGCAATCTTATGTATGTAGATGTGGATGGATGTCCAAAATTGGGATATTATGTGTTCTCACTTGCGATAGCCAGAAATCTCGTGCAATTGCATACGCTTTGGGTGGGGGATTGTAGTGAATTGGAAGTGATTGTTTCTGATGGAGGAGGAGAGCATGAGATAGAAGCAGCAGGAGAAGATGAAGATATTGTGTTTCCGAAACTTGAGTCATTGACTCTTGAAGATCTGCCAAATTTTACTGGTTTTTGCAAAGGCATGAATGCAATTAGGATGCCACAATTGAAACGGTTGAATCTCAAAGACATTTCAAAGCTCAATTATCTATGCCCTGCTTCAAGGAGTAATAATGATACCACCATTCAACCACTATTCAACAACAAGGTATGCTTCCGATCCAAGAGTTCAATTTATGCTCAATTATGTAGTGGAAGACTTTTAATTTAGTTTATTAGTTCTATATTTTTTCAGTGGAGATCAATTTCAGGTTATATCGTGCTTCCTTCATTTTGCTTTGTTTCGATGAATGTGTAAAGGTGAACTATGAAGGTATAAATGTGAATTAAAAACTTAATTTTTAGTAATGTTACTAAATTTTAATGTATTTTTTTCTTGTACTTTTTCGAGGCCAATAAAAGCTATAGTTTTCTTATACCATCTTACTCTCTCCGTCCTTTTTGAGTGTCCAACTCCGTAAATTCAAATTTTCATGGCGATGTTATCATTTACTTCAAACAACCTAGCTTTCCAAAATTACCCTTTTTGGAAATATTGGCCTTGTTCGTTTTGATATTTTATTTTGTTTTTCAATCATTACCCTATATTTTTCTGCAATTATTACCATATTTCTCCAATTATTAATTTTATTTCTCTCTCTATCTCTTTCCACTAACTTTTCAGAGAGGAATCTAATCAAAAGGGCCAAATGAAAATTTTACCAATTTTTATCTACTAACTTTGTAACATAAACATTTATTAAGGGACAACTTTAAATAAAATACTAGACTAAAAAAGGAACGAAGAGAGTATATGCATGTTATGCCTGTTATATAATTTGATCCTTTTTTTGTTTATTTTTAAGTCAAGAAATCTATGTTCCTTGCACTACTAGGATAGGTAGTCATAATCTCAAAGATTCTAAATTGCTATCAATTTCGTCCAAACAAACTTATCCTTAAGTTCCAAACAATTGGCATTGGCTACATGAAATGTTTTTCTTGACTGTGCTCTGCTAATGGCATTATATTCCACGATATTCAACAAATTAACCCTTATACTTCCATGCACATGGGCAAGTTTCGACTCCCGCAAGTAGCCATCTTCCTCCCCAAGTCCTCTAGGATAGAGTAGATTAGGTTTTAACAAATGGCAAAAAAAAAACTTGAGATTATGCTTGCAGTTTGAGATTACTTTTGCATAGTTCAAACAATAGTTTTTTTAGGGAAATAATTTTTCTTAGTACGTTGACCCTTTTATTCAAAATAATTTAACCCTTTTATTTTAATATGCCTGAACTACTTTCAACCCTTTTATTTTAATATAAAACTCTTTATTTTAATTTAAAAATAAAACTCTTAGAACATGAAACTACTTTCAACCCTTTTATTATAATATGCACGAACTTTTTATTCAAAACTTTTTGAATGAATAATATGGAAATAACGTATTATTTCATTAGAATTTCTTTTGAACGAGGAAAAATGGGGTAATGATAGTTAAAAATTAACGTTCTAGGCTAGAATACATACAGGGAGGCATTCACAAGTGAAGTGTTGGACACATGAAGCGGGACAAAGAGTGTATCAAAGTATAAGTCGGACTAGGGAGGCTTATATTAAGCAAAAGAGAAGTTTGATGAAACTACACCCATATTTCATTCGAAAACTGAAGCCTATTTTGGCCAAATAAGCAAAATGAATTTTTTTTTTTTTACTTATTCAATTTTTTTAACATTTAGTTTTTTGACAATTTTTTTGTGGATTATTGCTTCATCAAGATGAGAAGAATCTAAAAATAATAATTTTGAACAAAATTCAAATTTTTCTGAAAAATAACTCAATTTTTTGGGTCTTTTTTAAAAAAAATTGGGTTTTGATAATAATTTTTACATTTTAGATTTCTTTTGTCATGACGAAGCATTAATCTATTAAAAAAAATTGACGCAAAATTAACAAATACAAAAAAATGAAGTGAAGACAAAATAAGCCCAGCTTATTTATTTGGCCAAACATTTCCAAAATCTTTTCAAGAGAGGTTAATTCTATGATATATGAAATTTATCATATAGAGGAATTCTAATTCTTTCATCTACGAAATTTATCATATTCAAATGAGATCATGATCATTGTCATCATAAAGCCACATGTTATGTTTAATCAATGAACATTAGAAATTTTGATGATGGACATATTGAGTCTATTATGTTACGCCTAGTAAAATGTTATGCATCTTTTTTTCCCCAAATGTTAACAAATTCACTGATAGCAAAATGACTCTCTAAAAACTTTTAGAGAGAGAAATAAAACTGCATTTCATTTCGTTTTGAAAAATATAAATCTTGATTACAACAGAAATGAGCCTGAGCTCTACATATATACACTAGGTAACCGATGTGGCTCACCAAATCACAGAACTATACGTGGAATGAGCCGAACAAATTCTAACTGTCTGACTAACTCTTAGTTGCTTGATTGCCTAACTAAGTTTTCAGTTTGCTTGATCATTGAGTACCCCAGTACGTAGCTTCCTTCCTCATCAACTGATATGCTGCTCGAGCTTCATTGACACTCTCTCATCACAACAATTGGGGAAGACTAATTATTCAGTACTCCCGGTGTATAATCCATCCCCTCACATAACATGTGGGGCTTACATGTGGATCCCGCATGAGCCCCACATGTTCTGCGAGGGGAGGAAGATACACCACGAGTATTGAATAATTTTCCATTGGGGCGCCACTCTGTTACCCATACTGCGAACAAATTGGAAACAGCTCGACCTTAAAGCCCTGCACTGTACTTGATCGATAGAAAATCATAGATTAATAATACTGTGCTTTGTGCCCATTGAGCATGTTGAATGCTTAGCCCCTTAATTCCTAGCTTCCTCCTGTTGAATGCTTATGCCCATTCAGCATGTCAATCAAAGCCTTTGCGTCCTCCTCAATTAGGACATTCCTGTACGTAACCGTAAGAGAGATCATCAGAGCAACCATCACGGCCTCTCTTAGTGCCAAGGCTTCCACAACTTTGCATTTCCAGTGGCCGGCCTCCACCTCGCAAGAACGGGCCACTAAAAAATTCCCTTGACCATCTCTTGCTACAACTCCAATTCCACCGCATTTTCAGTGTTGGTCGAAAGCCCCATCGAAATTCATCTTCACAACATGCTCAACGGGATTACAGAAAAGATCGATTTAAACTGCCTTGTCATAGAAAATAAGCTAGAGATTGTAGGAAATATTGGACATGTTCAAATATTATAATTAGCATGTGTATTGTAATAAGAGATTATATTTGATCATCTTCAAATCTAATAGTAATTAGTAAGTGTATTGTTGGATTGAAAAAGATTATAAAATAAAAAGTATATATCTCTATGAAATGTTGTCGCTAATAGGCTGCCGTTTTGTTTAAAATTAAAACTTTTTAACTGTACTTAAACTTTGGACCATATTTACTGAGACATTCAATGGAGTGGGTTTATTTGAATTCTACTCCTAGTTTGTTAGGACTTAGGTGCAGTGATTTTCTTAACGTGGTGG